>SNQJ01S0018486.1:67727-96419 GCA_010110895.2 Picea sitchensis
CCATTAGTTGTAATTATACCTCCTAGTCTCCTATATATACCAAGGAGACATTTTCATTTGGAATCATCTGGGAATTGTACATTTATGTGGGCATAAGTAGGTTTCCCCCTCGAAGAGGCTTATTATATGAATTTCTCTCTTTTTCAAGGCGTTGAGTACTTATTCTGAGGTTTTTCTATGCTATATTGATATTTGGTTCTTAACACCATCATTGGCGGGCTCACATATATTCATTTCCATCTATATCCTCACATGACGAATCCAACCGACCACTATTCCTTTCGATACTTAGACAATTTTATGGCCGTGCTTACCTGATTGGTGCTTTCAAAATATGCTACTTCTTGTTCTGTGATATCCATGTTGAACTCAAAACTTTCGTCATCTATAATTCCACCATGGACTCCTCAAACTCACAAGCTTCATTCTACGATGGTTCACAGATATTTCAAAGTATCTGTCATTGCCTTCCATCCCCACTAACTTCCTGTCATTCCTAATATACATTGGTTGTGATCTTACTAGTGACAACTGAACATAATGGTATGAAACAGTTGGCATATGTCCCTCTGCAATATACAAATTGACTACTGAGTTCACATCTTGCACTCAAAATTTCTATGATCTACAATTCCACCGTGGACTCCTTAGTCCTTTTTCCCTTTTCTTCTTCTTGTGTATTATGGATTTCTGGTTATATACTTAGTTTCCTTTTCTATGATCATGGGTTCCAACGTTGGCGAGATGACATATCTTTATCTCCATCTATATAATCACATGATGAATCCAACCGACCACTGTTGCTTTCCATACTTAGCCAATTTTATGGTCGCGGTTGTTAGGTTGGCGGTTTCGAACTCTGTTTCTTCATGTTCCGTGATGTACATCTTGCACTCAAAACTTCTGACATCTACAATTCCACTATGGACTCCTTGAACTTGCAAGCTTCACTCTACCATGGTTCAAAAATGTTTCAAAGTATCTATCACTGCCTTCCATCCCCACTAACTTCTTGTCCTTCCTAATATACATTGGTTATGCTCTTACTAGTGACAACTGCACACACTGATACGAAATAGTTGGCATATGATCCTCTGCAATATACAAATTGAATACTAGTTTCCGACATCGTCCCCTCTTCCATGTTACAGATTATGCATTCAAATGTTTTGAATGATACAATTTGACCATCGAGGCCTCAGTTCTTTTGGGGAGACGTTATCAGCCTATTTTGGATCCTACTTTTGACGGGTTCACGAAATATCCAATTCTTAGTCATTGTTTTGGGTTGGCACATTCGAACTCTGCTGCTTCTTATTCCATGATATACATATTGCACTCAAAATTTCTGTGATTTACAATTCCACTACGGACTCCTTAGTCCTTTTTCCCTTTTCTTCTTCCCATGTATTATTACTTTTTGGTTATATACTTAGTCACTTTTCTATGATTGCAGGTTCTAGCATTAGCAGGCTGACATATCTTCATCTCCATCTATATCCTCACATGAAGAATCCGACCTACCATTATTCTTTCCCATACTTAGACAATTTTATGGCCATGGTTGTCGGGTTGGCGCTTTTGAACTCTGCTTCTTCTTGTTCCATGATATACATATTGCACTCAAAATTTCCGTGATTTACAATTCCACCGGAGACTCCTTAGTCGTTTTTCCCTTTTCTTCTTCCCATGTATTATCACTTTGTGGTTATATACTTAGTCTCTTTTCTATGATAGCGGGTTCCAACATTGGCAGGCTAACTTATCTTCATATCCATCTATATCCTCACATGACGAATCCAATCGACCATTGTTCCTTTCCATACTTAGCCAATTTTATGGCCGCGGTTGTCAGGCTAATGCTTTTGAACTCTACAGCTTCTTGTTCCATGATATACATATTGCACTCAAAATTTTCATGATTTACAATTCCATCGTGGACTCCTTAGTCCTTTTTCCCTTTTCTTCTTCCCATGTATTATCTCTTTGTGGTTACATACTTAGTATCTTTTCTATGATCGCGGATTCTAGCATTGGCAGGCTGACATATCTTCATATCTATCTATATCCTCACATGACGAATCTGACCGACCGCTGTTCCTTTCCATACTTAGCCAATTTTATGGCCGCGGTTTTCGGGTTGGTGCTTTCAAACTATGCTGCTTCTGGTTTCGTTCTATACATCGTGCACTCAAAACTTCTGCGATCTACAATTCCAACGCAAACTCCTCGAACTCACAATATTCACTCTACCATGACTCACAAATGTTTCAAAGTATCTGTCGTTGCCTTCCATCCCCACTAACTTCTTTTCCTTCCTGATATACATTAGTTATTCTCTTACTAGTGATATACAAATTGCCCTCTGGATTGTCCTATCATACCCTCTTCGGTGTTACGTGTATTGCACTCAAAAAGTTTTGAGACATACAATTTGACCCTCGCGCCCTCACCTACAACAGTTGTACCTTGTAACCCTATTTTGAAGCTACTTTTTCCCATACCTGTGACCTCTGTACTTTCTTAGTATGCAATTAGAAACCTTTCATGGTAACAGCTGACGATGCAAGAACTCTCAACATTGTCATTAATGAGTGAAATGCTCAAGGAGATCTCCCATTATTACACATTAAACCAAGATCTATAGAGATTTATATTGTCCCTTTCGATTTTTCATCTCAAACACGCGTCATCATGTTGGCCTGCTCATGAAATATACAATTCTTTATCACTCATTGCCATATTATCCATGTTCTCATTTCCATGTATGAAATTACTAGTGTTTAATGTTAACAATGCATGATGCAACAACCGTCCAAATTGTCATTAATGAACGAAAGTATCAAGGAGATCTCCCACTCACACGCATTGGACCAAGATTTGCACAGGGTTATGTTATCCCTTCCAATTTTTCATTTCATTCATCGTCTGGAGAAAGCAAACGTTCTTGTAGTCTTATGGAAGCAAGTCGACAACATTTTTGTGGAGATACAGTAAATATCTTTGGACATCAGGACCAGAACTTCCAATGGCCCAGGGCATACTTTTACTATTCATCCCATTCCGCCCAGAACGAAGTGATTTGGACCTTTGGAATCGCTCGTGTAGGATGCGTCCCCGAGGTTTTTGACTTTAAGGAGGTGGTCTCTTGGTGCACCAAAAAATATATTCCAAGCCAAATAATTATTCCACTGTGAGACCATTCTCCTATTTCTTTGTCACCTCAGGTCTTTCACAAGATGTTAAAATTGTTGGAGCCAACATTGACATTCAGAGGACAAGACTGAAAGCAGTTCCTATAAAAACATGATAGCGGGTTGGAAATCTTAGTCGAGTTCCTCGAAGACTTGAAAATAGTTCCTGAAGATATCACAAAGTTGCAGGTAAGTTCCTTTAGAAATCCATTACAGGAAATTGCTTGGTTGTTTACAAGACTAACGAGATAGGCATCCACGACAAGCATTTCCCATATAATTATTTATATTTTGTACTTCACAGTCAAGGAACAATTCATTTTCAATTGGGGGAAGCTAATTTCCATTGAGATCTGATCCCAGTTGTCACGATTCAAAGAATCGAATAAATTTTATATGTCATACTACTTGAATTTTGAAATAGTGCATTGTTGTCCGTTTTCAAAACTTTCTCTTTCCAATAAAATAAACTATGGACTCGACCCAGTAACATTCTGGTACCAGGACCTATGGAGGCATAAGGCCTCCCATTTTTTTTATGAAGTTATTAATGGCTTTGTCTCAGTTTTCAAAGATTTATTGTTAGGGAAGGATGCTTCACGGATATCTGTTCGGGCAACCAAGTTTTTGAACAGGAAGGGAACACTTGAACAAAAGGAAAATCACAGTGTACTCATGGTCTTTGGATCTAAGGAAAATCATGCTTTCCTTCCATGCCGCATCACAGACAAGATGTTTGTTGTAGAAATAGCAAGGCAATACAACCACTAGCTGCATTTTTTCCATGACAAGAAAAAAAACAGTTCATTCCTCTTCCCTGGAAAGTCGGAGACTTTGTGTGTAGAAGCATCAACAAGATTGATGAATTTGCCATCCATTTCAAGAAATTGAACCTAATGTATGCTGAAAGGCTAAACGGGTTCGACCCTAATGGGATTTTTTGAGAACATTTACTGATAGTTGGATTTAACAGCTCTTTTATCCATAGACACCTGACTAAAGACAGGGACAGTGACGACAACAATCTTGCTTCTAGCGATTGCGACGCAGAGACATTACAAAGTGCGACTGAATTGTACAGACAAGAGGGAAAAGTATCTAGTGAGAAGATTGCCCAGTCCCCTACTAGCACTCTCAAGATCATGAAATCACATAGCATCACTTCAACGACCCACCCCAGTAAGAAAGCAACCCATAAATCTTCGAACGAAGGAGGAGATAAGAACCCTCGCATAAAAACTGATAGTTCTCACAAAATTCCACTGATGAAGAAGAGAAAAAACAATGCAGGGCAGGTAGACGAACCTGAAATTGAAAGTGAATAGGTGCAAATTGAAATTGAAACTGAGCACATGCAAAAAATTGGGTTGTCCACAACGGAAATAGTTGAGACCTAATTTTTTTACGAAGATGAATCCTTCGTATTCCAGAGCGTTTTTTTTGACAGCCAATCTAAAAGTATGGTCAATGAAAAGAGAGATGTAACAAACAGGAAAGGAAAATATCGCACAGAGATTAACTTTAGGAAAATGGGGCCGTCCCAAATATCCCTATTTCACCAAGTAACCAGTGATTCTCTTCATGATTCCATTAGAGGAATTGAAGCAAAAAATGCCAGACTGAAAGACCACCTCAATGATTTTGAGCAAGCTTTCATTGCCACCCTAGAATTTTCCAGTTCTTTAGCAAAATCCGTGCCTAATACCACTACAGCCAAGATGAAAGTATCCTCTACCCTCCTTGCATGCTCTAGAGCCCTTGTAGAGAACAACATCAACAAAAGAATGCATCTAGTTATTGAAGCCTGGGAAACATCGCAAAATTTAGTTTCCTTCCGAAAGAAGGAAAATGATTTTCTCGGACATTTGGAGACAAATTTAAAAAATGATCATAAATTCTGTGAACAGGGAATGACCCATTTTTCCAAGCATGTCGTCAACACATTGGAACTGAAAATAAGACAAGAAAAACTCCCCTCCCCAAAGTGGACCAAAAAAGTAAAAGAATGTTGGAAAAAGAAAGTTAAGAACTTGGAGCTCATTGTCGAATCATGTAAACAAGCCATATCAGAAAAGGAAGATTTATTCACAAGCCTGATCCAAATAGACTTAGCCGGAAGTACCAACGAGGTTCAAGAGCCAAACTTAATTATCAAATCCTTGTCAATGACCAAACAATCCTTCGACGAACAACTTGATGGGGTTTTCTTTCAAAAAGTTTTATGACATAGTTGAACATCATGTAGATGAGCTCGAGCGCTGGGTACTGGACTATGCGGCACACAATGAAGAAATTGAACAGAGTCTGCATAGTATTTCAATGGATCTAAGGAAATTAGAAAATGATCTTTACGACATAGAAATCTAGGATGAAATCAACATGGCCTCCATGAGAAGCTGCATCGAAGAATGGTTCCAAAAGATAATGGACAACCACATCCAGGAAAGGCAACAACCAGTCGACACAACTCCACTGACCATCGATGATAGCAACAAAAATGCATCGGCTTCATAGTAAGTCTATACTGGCATCTTGTTTTCATTATCAATCCAGTTTAAGTCTATACTATCATCTTGTTTTCTTTATCAATCTAGTTATTACCTCTTTAAATATAAAACTGTAACCAAAGACTCATAACTTCCAATTTCTTCTTTTCAGGTCTTCCTCTCTACCATCACACACTTCTTCTTTCAACATTCCTAATTCTTGTACTTATTTATTTTTATGGTCCGCGGGAACCCCAATCCCAGTCTATATGACAAATGCATTTAAATTTCAAGAAATATGTAACATACATTTTTAATTTTTGATAAATTTCAAAGAAAACTGATTCGGGAATGCCTTTACTGTATGCTAAATTTTGGGTGTCCAAGAACCTTTGTTGTTTGTTCCAAATAAAACTAATTCGAGAATGATACATTTTTTGTGTCCTATTGTATGTTAAATTTTTTGATAAATTTCAAAGAAAATTGATTTGAGAATTCCTTTATTATATGCTAAATGTTTTGTGTCCAAAAGCCTTTCTTTTAAAGCAAACTAATTCGGGAATGCTATTTTTTTGTGTTTTTTTCCACGAACCTATGTAACAGACGTTATTACTATTCTATTGTATTCTTTTAAATGTTGATGTAATTTCCAGAAATATGTAACAAACATTATTAATTTTTGATAAATTTCAAAGAAAACTGATTCAGGAATGCCTGTCCAGGAACCTTTGTTGTTTGTTTCAAAGAAAACTAATTCAGGAATGCTATATTTTTTGTGTCCTATTGTATGCTAATTTTTTTTCTCCAGGAACCTTTGTTGATCTAACAGAGGTTATTACTTTCTAATAAAACTAATTCGGGAATGCCTTTGTTGCAGGACGTTATTACTATTCTATTGTATGCTAAATTTATGGTGTCCAGGAACCTATAATTTCATAAATTTCAATTTCTTTTGTGTCCAAGAGCCCTTGTTTTAAAGAAAACTAATTTGGGAATGCTATTTTTTTTGTATTTTTGTCCACGAACCTTTGTAAAAAACGTTATTACTATTATATTGTATGCTAAATGTTTTGTGTACAAGAACCTTTTAAATATTCTTGCATGATGTTGTTACTATTCTATTGTATGCTAAATTTATGGTGAGCCTTTCTTGCAAGACGTTGTTACTATTCTATTGTATGCTAAATTAATGGTGTCCAGGAACCTATAATTTGATAAATTTCTATTTCTTTTGTGTCCAAGAGCCCTTGTTTTAAATAAAACTAATTTGGGAATGCTATTTTTTTTGTTTTTTTGTCCACGAACCTATGTAACAAACATTATTAATATTCTATTGTATGCTAATTTTTTTGTGTCCAAGAACCTTTTAAATGTTGATGTAACAAACGTTCTTACTAGGAACCTTATTATCTTATTATTATTGTACACAATTTTTTTTTTGTCTAGGCTCCTTTTAAATCTTTCCTGTACTATCAAACTTAGATACTAAGAACCTTTGTTGATGTACCATACATTACTAATTTTTGATAAATTTTAAATTAAACTAATTCAGGAATACTAAATTCTACATGGATACCACATGTACTTCAACTTGCTACCCACATGTCTGTACTTGGTCGCATTTATTCCCATTCCAACCTGGCAGGGACTATGCTTCCATGCATCACTTGTTAATACTCACACCTTCAACATACATCAATGAAGACATTAAAAAAGTTATTATGTCCATGTAGGGACATGGTTTTTTCGGGCTTGCATTATCTTTCTCATACTCCATTTCAATTTTTGTTTTTTAGTTTGTTATGGTAGGATGGTGATGGGATGGCATCGAGGGAATATTAATTGAAAAGTGTCAAGGCCATACTGACAAGATGGAATTGATTTCTTTGGATGTACATTGTTCTTTGGCGTAAATGAAAGGCATAATGTTTTATATAAATTGAATCACGGTTGTACAATGTACATTAATTTAATGGTTGTGTATTAGATCTTAAAAAATGAAAGTAGAATATGAAAATCATATCTCAAATATAAGTCAAAAAACTTACCATAGTTTATTTATAAGAAACCATAGTTTATTTATAAGAAAAAAAGAAAGAAATTAATGAAATCACTATAATATATATGAATAAATAGTTTGAAAGAATGGAAAGAATACTTCCATAACCAATAGAAAGACAAATAATGTACCTGGGAAGTAGACTTGTTGAAGAGGTGGCTCCAAAGCCTCCTTCTTGGGAGGGTCCTTGATTTCCTTGATATGTGTTGATCTTCCCCACGGTTGAGTGGACGGGTAGCATGAAAATCCAAAGCAATATCAAGAGGAAGGATTCCTCAATATCTCTGGTGTGATTTTGGTAGAATGTACCTACCATGTATGGATGTATGGAGAGATATCAAGACTTTATTTATAAGAAAAGTAGTGGCTAAACCTGTTATAATACTAAATTGCAACAAACATGCATACCTGACATCAGGCCATCTAACTTGCTATCTTTGCCAAGCCATCACTGAACAATCTCTTAAAAAACCATTACTTTGAAGGTGTACACACCCTGCACCACTAATGACCGTGTACACACGCCTGCTGACCCACTACAGCCCGCGTAAACTCACAAAATATCCCGAAAAGTGGAAAATTGCATAGGATACTAGTTTCCGAGCCGTTACTTAACCGTTTGACTTCCCATAGCCAGTCACCCCAACCGTTACTATCCCTTTTTGGCCTATAAAAGAAGGGGTTGGGGTCCCATTGCAAAGAAGAAGCACGAGAGAAAAGAAACTCTACCCATTTTATCAATCCCCCTTTGCCCCAATTGCAAAGCCCTTGCCATTTCCCTAAGAGAGAACTGAAGAGAAGAAGAAGACATGGAAGCAGTTGGTGCATGGTGAAGAGGATCCCAGGACCAAGTTCGAGGAGCAGTGCCCATCTCATGTTGTAAGTGAATTTTTGTGAGATTAATATAAAGAAGTACTTTTTCCGTCCCGCCAAATGACGTCTTAAACTTACATGATTTGTTTACATTTCTTGTTTATGATGTCTAACCCACTAATCCATATGTAAAATTCATGCTTGTATTTTCTTGTTTGTCTTGTGGTGAATGCAGGTCAGACTTGGGAAGAGACTCACAGTCAAGAAACAACCAAGTGTAAAGGGATCGACACCAAATGCGAAGTTTAAGGTATGCCTACCAGATCCCTACACATTGTATTTTATGTATGATTGTGGGGTCATGTCGGGATAGTTGATAAAAAGTAGGAGACTTTATACGGTTAGATCTGCCTACACTTTAGACCCTTGGTGTGGTCCGTAGAGGGGTATTCCTGCTATAGCAGAATTGGCAACCACACTGGGGATGCCTCTAGGGTCTTTGGGGATATTTCTTTTTGGGTGCTTTGAATCAGTTATTTACTGTTTTCTGAGTTTATGTGAGCTTCTGTGTCTTTAAGGGATGTTAGTCTTCCATACCAGTACTCCTTGCCTATGATGGACTGTTGTTTTTTCATTTCTTTGAAGAGTTACAGAGGTTTACGTGGCCTATAGTGGGCCTGCACGCGTGCATACGTGCCCTGCCTTTGGACAACCCGCGTACATACGCTGGCTAGTGAAGTGTCAGTAGCGTGCCTGTGTTGAGATTTTTTTTTTAAGAGAGGTAGTCATCCTCTTCCCTGGCATAAGCCACACTTCTCGGGGGTTTTCTTGATCTAGCCTTGGTCTCTGTTATAGCAGTCTATAGCTTAGGTTTGAATTCAACATAGCTTTCTTTTCATCAAAATATTTCTTGTGTTTTCTTTAATAGGGTTTTTATACAAGTTTATGAGTCTGCTTTGATATGCCTTTTTGGTATTGTCAGTGACTCCCTGCGATCTGCGTTTGGGACTGAATTCATTTCTTGGTCCTATCTTGTTGTCATTTTTCCCTTTTTTTCTTTAGGAGAAAAGAAAAGAATGAATTTTCAAATTTCTTGTTTTGAAGCATAAAACAATAAAAAAAATCTTTCATTTCTTTGTTTGGTAAAGTAGTTTAGGTTAGTTGCTTCATTTACCAAGGAAAAATAAAGTTTTCTTAAGTTCTTTACTTGAATGCTTAAGACATTAAGTAGCTCGTAGTTGAGCGAAATCTCATTTTGAGTTTTTCTTTTCAAAGATATGAGAAAAGTAGTTACGAAAAGTTTGGTGGAAGAGTTTCAATTGGAAAATACTTATTTGTGAAGAAAGAAGTACTTTTGTTTCCAGTATCATCTTATGCTCTTCTCTTTCATCTCTTAAAGAACATCATTGGTTTCACTTTTGTTCCTTTTGACTTAATACAACCACTAAAATTAACGCTTAATTAAAGGTTATTAGACTTTTTGTTTGAAGGGTTCATCAATTTAGTATAGGGTAGAGCTTTGATTTAGGATTGGAGAGGAAACTCTTCAAGGCTACAAAAACAAACATAAGAGTTTGTGCTAGGGAGTGTTTGAAAGTCCAGTAACCGGGAAAGTTATCCGGGACCCCCCTCTAACACAAGGGATAAAAACGAGGTCGCATGTAGAAAGGTAGCGAAGATAACCCCTCCAAAGTCGGACCAAGCATAGTGGGGAATGCATATAGAGGGCTTATCTTGGGATTCCGTTGATAGCATTTTCCATGGAGCTTTATGGGTCTCGAATCCATTTGAGGTCCTCATTCGTCTTCCAGAAAACTTTCTTTTGATACCCTTGATAGGTTTCGATCTTGATACCCTGCCTATTACGGTCCACCCGCCTGGTGACTGTTCCTGCGTTGGCAACCTAGTTTCCTTTATCTTAGTGACTTACACAGGTGACTGCGGGGGTATACCGTGGTACCTAGGGCAGACATCGGGCCACACTTTCCAAATTATACTCAGAGGGTGCTTCCATATTTGAGTTTCACTTACATCGGTAAGTTTCTCTAGTGTTGGTTGTTGTAACTGTTCTTCTAACTAGCTTGTGATTTGCTTGTCTTATCTCATAGGAGATTTTTTTACTGTGTGCTTTTTTTTTTTAAAATGATTATAGAAATCCCTAGTGTGTCATTGATCTTCTCACACAGTGGAGGATCAAGAGCTCCGTTGGTTGCGAAGGATTTTGGGCTTGATGTTAATTGATATCGAGCCACCCCTGCCATTGCTAAGGAGAAAACTAGACCAGGAAGGGTCTTTTGAGGCGACCGGGTTGCAGGAAACTATGCCCGACCCATCTACGAGAGGATAAAATTTGATTTTGAAGGAACCAACCATCGCCAACCTCAGAGCAGAAGCTCTTGGTTCGTATAACTCTCTAATTACTGATCTATCCGTGCCCACAGTCGTACAGGTCCAAAATTACGAGCGTTGGGTAGTGTCACAAACAACAATGGAAACAAATGCTTCTACTTCTTCAGGGAATACTCATATTCCCTCTATGACTGTCACTACAGGGGGTGTTCCACCTCCTAACCAACTTTCACTAGCCTGGGCCACTATGGTCTCGACTTCCTCTACCTCGGGAAATGGTATGGTTCCGTCTATGGTGGTGATCACTCCTCTGTTCACCGAGAGTGCAACAGGCCCTCTGTTCTCATATGGGATGCCTGGATTTGGTACGAGCACTATACTTTCCTACTCCAGTCTACAAAATTTAGGTCTCGGGGTAGTGATCTCCAATGGTCCTCTGCAAGGATCCATGGGAGGCACTTTATCTCCCTATAACACTTTCCATTACGGAGGGGTTCATATACCTCCTTCGTCCCCTTTGCTCGGCGGTGCTCACCAGCACTCCGTTTGGCCGAACATAAACTATAGTTCATTTGGAGCAGGTAGTCAAGGACTTCCTTATTATAACATGTTGGTTGGATCGACACCGTTATATTTTTTCAGTGCATTTGGTAACAACTCTTTCTCGTCATCTGTCGTCTCGGCGGGGGGCAACCCCGGTTATGGACAACAACATCCTGTACAGGGTACTATTCCTGCACAGGGGAAAAACTTAGGAATTCCTTCCTAATAAGGACATTGGAATCCATGGTAGGGATGAGTTCCCTTGTCAGGGATGTCGACCAGGGGCAAACCCTTCCATAGCCAATGGAACCTTGGGCAAGGCTCAAAACCTATGCCCATCAGATCGACGGGGGGAAACCCTTCCTAAAATCCTTGGAATGCAACACAAGCCCAACCCTTTACGTCCTATTACGGGAGTCAGTCGACGACGTATCAACAAGAGCAAAATCTGTATGTTAGTCACGACCATGGTTATCACCCAAACCCTAGACAATAACCTACCTTTTCCTGGCAACCTGGTGCCAACCAAACTCCATGCTCCTTTTTCCTTGGTTACAATCAACAACCCAAATTACCATTTCTGGAAACTCTGCACTTGCCTAACTTGACAAGGTTATTAAATGACCCCATCTATCATGATCCACGTTGGCCTCCTATGCCGACCAAGTTTTCTTTTAACATCCCAAAGTTCGAGGCCAAGATTAACGAAGATCCAGGCTATCATGTGACTACCTTCCATTTATGGTGCTCGTCCAACTCATTGAGAGATGACTCCATCTAGTTGTGTTTGTTTCAATGCACTCTCATAGGGAGTGCTACAAAATGGTACATCGAGCTCGATCACTCAAGATACTCTTCCTTCGACAAATTGGCAATGAATTTCCTAAACCATTTCCAATTACCTGTGAGATATGATGCTGACACCGAATTGATGGCCAACTTTGAGAAGAAAAAAACAGACCATATCTTAGATCACATCTGAGAATGGAGACGCCGGAAGAGTTTGATAAAATTTCTAGTCCCACCAACATTCCTGCTAGAGTGGTTCCTTAAGTATTTGGTACCTCAGTTGTCTAAAGACGTCGCAACCTCAGGGGTCTTTTAAGAAGAAGAAGCGATAATGAGAGCTCAACAACTAGAGCTGATTTACTCTCAGTTTGGTTTACTTTACAAAGTTTTTCTAGATGCACCACGGTCAATACTTGACAATACCAAACAAATATCTGGACCACATGTCGATGGTATTGTAGGTTCAACACAAACGAATCCCACTGATCATCTGTCAAATCAATTGCAAAAATTTTCAATACAGTAGATAGCGGCCAGCCAGACCATTGGTTCGATTTCTCCCCCTACTCAAACGTCAGATGTACACAATGTGCAATCGACAAACCCGAAGGCCGCCCAACAACTTGACAAAAAGAATAAACAACGAAAGAAGGGTAAGGGGGACAAGAAACCTACCAATAATACTGGTGAGGGCAACACTGAAAATAAGAAGTCAAAGTATTTGTGTAATATTTGCAAGGAAGACTATCTGACTCACCAGTGCCCTCGGCTTGCGGAGGCCTAGAAGTTATTGGCACAATAGTAGCTTGCCATGTTAACGAATCCATTTCCGCATGGGAAAAATTTATCTCAAGCCTCTTCAAGCATGGAAGGGGCCGGTTAGGGACCCCCTCCATCTTTGAGTAATCCTTCATCCGCGAATGTGTACATGATGAAAGGTAGCGTTTACATAACAAGTAGGACACGCGACACCTTTGAGAAGGGTAAAGAAGCCGAAAACCCATCCCTTCCTCTCCATAATGAGAATACATTGGGTGAAACAATGACACACATCCCCAAAGGTGCATTCAAGAAAGCTTCTCACAACCCAAATGCAAAGTCCACCCAGAACTACTCTATGGTGGAGGATTTGTCACAAACCCCTTGTGTGATGTCTGCTTTGGAAGTCCTCCAGAGTTGCCCTTCCCAGAGAAAGGCTATGTTAGCTTCCTTAGGATCTGGTGAGACTTGTAATCTAAGAACGATCATGCTTGAGATGACCAACTCAAAACCTTGTCTTCCTTACCACATGATGTTTCAGATAGTAGTGGCTTACACCATGAAAACGTTTACTCGGAAAATTTTCCGCACAGTGGTGGATGAGGATGCCTCGACATGTGTGATGTCTTTGGCATGTTGGAAGGCCACTGAACAACCCGTTTTGTCTTTGTCACCTATTCTTCTTACCACTTTTGATGTTTATTCATTCTGACCACATGGAATCATCCCCTCTTTCCCTGTGTAGTTAGGGGGGAAGACCGTGTCCGTCGAAGTTGAAGTGGCCGATGTGTCTCTTGACTACAATCTCTTGTCAGGAATGAGTTGGACCTACGCTATGCAAGCAGTGGCCGCAAATTTTTTTCGGGCCTTGGTGTTTCCAAACGAAGGTTGGATCGTGTCCATTCATTAATTATCCTTCTCCCATCCTAACCCTTCATTGGGGGTATCCACGATCCTGATGATTGAAACCCTCAGCCCAACATCATCAATGTAGGGGTTGGTTTGTGCCCACCTTTGATGGGTACCTTCAATTACCAGCCTCCGACCAACAATGTCCACTGCATATCGGTTATCCCCGACCATCCTAGGGCTAAAATATTTCAAATCTCGTCGTTTCGCACGACTTATTTTAATGATCCGTGGACTCTTCCTTCCCCATCAGCCACAATGGAAGGGACAAGGCACCATGGCATGGACATGCCTCTGACCGCGATAGAATTTGTGTACTCTATAGTTCAACAAGCTTCTGTCGACCTTGATCCGACTCCCACACAGAAGTTGGATCCGGTTCTTGAGCCTACACGAGCTCAAGGTTCCCTCGTTGATACTGATTCTTTAGACTTATTCTTGCCCTCAAATGAGGCGATTATCGAGGAAATGACTAGTCTGAACAAACCCTAGGATGATCTTCATCATAGATCTTACTTCCTCCCAGAGTTAAGAAGAATTGAAGAAGGTGAATTCACTCTGACTATGATTGGAGATAAGGCTTGTCCTATCAACCCTTTGGCTATGCACACTATTTACACTAAAGGAAATATGGAAACCATTTCTCAAACGATACCTATCAATATCTCTAGAATCCCTGGCGTCATCGAGAATATCTTCGTCAGAGCAGATTTCTCCTCCAAGGAGATTCAAATATACATAGATATAGTTAAAGAATTGTGCGATGTGTTTTCTTGGTCTTACGAGGAAATGCCAGACATAGATCCAAGAATCATCGAACATGAAATCACAACATATCCTGATGCTAAACCGGTCCGGCAGAAGCTTGGTCCAGTCAATCCTAAGAAGGCAACAACCATTAAGGCTGAGGTAGAGAAACTACTCCAAGATGGTTTCATCTACCCCATCCAATTGACTCAATGGGTGTCAAATCCCTTTCCAATCAACAAAAAATAGGGTATGATTCACGTATATATGGACTTCCATGATTTGATCAAGGCTTGTCTAAAGGATAATTTCCCCACACCATTTATTGACCAGATGGTCGATGAATGCGCAAGTTGCGAAGCCTTTTCTTTCATGGATGATTTTTTGGGATACAATCAGATATAGATCAAGCCCGAAGACCAACACAAAACCACTTTTATCTTTCCATGGGGTACATTCTCTTATTGGAAGATGCCTTTTAGTCTGAAAAATGTTGGAGCTACATTTCAAAGGACCATGTATTTTTATTTCCATGATCTAAAACACATATTTGAGGCTTATCTCGATGATTTAGCATCACGATCTTGCAAGAGAGATGATCATCCCTCACACCTTTGACTTATCTTTGAGCAATGTCGCTACTACCAGATCCGCTTGAATCTGAACAAATGCAACTTTTACATAACATTGGGTCATCTGTTAGGTTTCATGGTTTCAAAAATAGGGATCATGGTTGATCCTCTAAAGGTTGAGGCGATAGTTTAGTTGCCTCCCCCGTGCACAATCCATCAGCTTCAGAGTCTACAGGGAAAAGTGAACTTTTTATGGTGTTTCATCGCGAACTATGCTGAGATCACAAAGGGTTTTATGTGTTTAATGAAGAAGGATGTTCCTTTTCATTGGGACGAAGCTGCTCAATGCTCTTTCGAAGCACTGAAACGTGCCCTCACATCTACCCCTCTACTTCAGCCACCCAATTAAAATAAATATTTCTTATTGTACCTGGCCACTACGGAGTCGACCATTAGTATGGTCTTGGTTTAGGAGGATGATTTTCTCTCAGAATATGTGATTTATTACCTGAGCTGATGCTTGTTTGGACCGGAACTCAATTATTCCCACATTGAAAAACTTGCGTTGGAAGCAGTTCATGTTGTCCAACGGTTTCGCCATTACATCTTGTTTCACAAGACCACTGTCATTGCCGTTGTGAATCAGTATATGGATAGTTATCCTCCAGGAATTCGACTTGGATTTTGTTTCAGCGAAGTCCAAAAAGTCATTGGTATTTGAGGAACTCATCTCAGAACTTCTGATCGAATCATGAGATGTTATCCCTGAGGATTCACCTATCAAAGGAGACATGGTTTTCATCGCATCTTTGGACCCATGGTATGGAGATATACTAGTCTATATCTATACTTTGAAGTGCCCTACCTTTGCTTCTTGTGATGAGCATCATTGTATACGCCATCAGGCCAAAAAATATCTCATACTCGAGGACACTCTGTATCGTTGAGGTGTAGATTGCATCCTTCACCGGTGCCTCACCCATGAAGAAGAAGAAATTGTACTTAACGATTTCCACACTGGCGCATGTGGCGGTCATTTTTCTGGGTTGGAAACAACCCAAAATATTCTACGAGCCGGTTAATTTTGGCCAACGTTAATCAAAGATTGTGTTGAATCGGTCAAGAAGTGCCACCCATGTCAGATATTCCCTCGGAAGATGAGGGCACACCCCGCTCCCATGTTTCCCATCATCACAGTTGGTCCCTTCACCAAATGGGGGATTGATTATGCTACATGCAACCCCCCTTCTACAAGGGGGCACCATTATATCATCTTAGCAGTAGACTACTTCAAAAAGTGGGTCGAAGCTATGCCAACATTTAAATATGATGGTGAGACAACAACTCTCTCTTTGTTTAACCAAATAATAGCAAGGTTCGACATCCCGAGAGAGATTGTCACTAACCATGGCAGTCACTTTCATAAGAAAATGATGTCTGAATTAACATCAAAGCTAGGGTTGAGGCAAGAACATTCATCACCCTACTACCCACAAGTGAATGGTTAGGTGGAAGTTGTGAATAAATCCCTTAAGACTATTTTACAATGAATGATTGATTCAGATAGGTCAAATTGTCATTTGATGTTGTATTCAACATTATGGGCTTACTGAACGTCTGTTAAGATTGCAACTGGTTTCTCACCTTTTCAACTTGTTTACGAGATGGAAGCAGTCTTTCCTATGGAGTGCTAGATCCCCTCTCTTAAGTTGGCAGTACATTTATTGCCAGACACTTCACCACTTGAAGAGCATTTATTATATCTTGAGCAGCTCGATGAGTGGCATCGAGATGCAACCTTTGCTAACGAGGATCACAAACAAAAAGTCAAGTGTCAGTATGACCGGTCCGTCCGTCCTCGGATTTTCTCTGAAGGTGACCTTGTCCTAGTCTATGACCAAGATAAGGACCCCCTTGGGGTAGGAAAGTTCAAACCCATGTCGTTCGGACCTTTCATCGCGAAGGAGGTTCTAAAGAAGGGTGCTTATCGTCTGGTGGAATTCGAGGGAAATGATTTGGCGGAGCCTAGAAATGGGCTCTACCTCAAGAAGTATTACTCCTAGGTGGGTTGCCTTGGGTGACTTCTTGTAACATATGTATAGTCTTGTACATTCTCTTTTTAGTTTTCGTCTTTTGGTTTTATGAACATGTCATTTTTGATGTCATATTTTTCACTGTGGAAGATGTCAAGTGATTCTGAGGTGTTTGTTGGGTTTGCGGATGATGCTAGCTGACACACTCAGAGGCTTTCTTCCGCAGCTTGGGTGATTTTTACACCTCAAGTCTAGTTGCTATCTTCAAGAGGTATCCGTTTAGGTGACGCCACAAACAATGTCACCGAATGCAGCGCGGTCTTAGAGTTTCTTTGTGACACTTTGTTTCATGGTATCTCTCACCTCCGGGTCTACTTAGATGCTCAACTAGTTGTGTCTCAGTTATATGGGTTTTACCATGTTTACAATCCTACACTACACCGACGGTTCCTTAAGGTATGTCTCTTAGAATGAAGCTTTGATTACATTACGTATATTCATGTTCCTAGGAGATTGGATCAAATCACAGATACTCTAGCTAATCATGTATTAGATTGGCATATTGCACACATATAAGAAAAACCACACACATGCACATGTAAATACATTTGTAAAATATATGTAATCCATAAGACATAAAAAGATGAAAAATATCCATATATATATATATATATATATCGAAACATATCAGAGTACATGGGTGGGTGCAAGCGCCTCAAAAATATGTCTAGTCAGATTCATGGGGCTTATTCCCTCAAAAATATACAAAATGTGATCTCGACATGCAAGTAGTATAGCTTAGCTAAGGGTAGGGCCTATTGGCCATGTCGTAATGAACAACAACGTTTTCCAAATACTGGAAGAGCTAGATCCAAGTACGTGGTACCCCAACTACGTGAGGTTGCATCGACGGTGGGAGATCCTCAATCTCTGCCATAGGGACTGTATGAGTGAGCGTGGTAAGGTTCTTCTCTACCCATCTCAATACTCTCTCAGCCTCTCCAGCTGGAGGCCCCCCTACTGCTATTGTTGGTCCGGCGGCTCCAGCTGGTCCTGCCTTTGGTCGAGGACGCCGCCTAGTCCTCGAGAATTCTGTTCGATGCACTGGTCCCACATCTGTACATAACATATACGTAAGTTTCACATACTTTGGTATATAAAAAAAATGATATATATAAAAAGACATAAAAAATTAAATAACTTTGAAAAGAAAACTTACCCATCTCTCCTCGCTCCGCTCTGGGGGGTACTGGCATGTCAGGATCTCTAGAAAAATTGATCCCGACATAGGGGTAGTCCTCTATTGTTGGAATCTACCGTGACCAGCAGTCAAAAAAATTGTCATCAAAGGCCTTGATGGTCCTCCCTCCCCCCTGTCGTGGCAACAATGCCACACATTCACATAGCGTCAGGAGAGTGGCCTTGTGCCCTCGTATAGTCTATCAAGGACTGAGACTGGGTACCCTCTCGAAGAAAAAGGAACACAAAATGGTCCCAAACCTGAAGTTTCGATGCTCCCATATCCGACACTCTATCAGCTATCTCTTCATGCAATCGAGCATGGTGGTACTCCAGTCAAAAATCCGTTCATTTAAGCATTGTACCGCACAATGCATGTGCGCCCGGGAAGCCTGATGTAAAGTTGTGGATCCAGTGATCTGCCCAATAAGTAGAACTATCACTTTGAGTGATAGGTTGTTGATCTTATGTATAGGCACCTGAGAACCTACTTTCTTAGTACCAGTCTCACAATGGAATCCAATCAACTCCTCAATGTTGTGAGGCCCCAAGGGAAAGTGCACAAGTTGACTAGATCCCCTCTCCTCGAGAGAGAAGTTAGGAAGTAAATGTCCTCAGTTGTTGGAGTCAACAACTACCCCTCGAGCATGAAAGCTTCTGCATCAGGATGCCGGTAATCTATCAATGCATTTAGCAACCTGGGTTGTGTCCTCATAAATAAATACTGGAAGAACTTTAACAACCCACATTGTGACAAAACAACGATAGCATCAGGGTCCTTGGAGACCAAAAAATAATGTCCTCATGCTCCCTCTCTCTCCAATGCACATACATCTTGCAAAAACAAATCAATGGAAAGTTAACTCTTGCATTTTCTATTTTCCCCACTTATTGAAGGGTGTACGTGGGCTATCTTGGGGACAATCGCGTGTACACACGGGCAGTTTATCTTCTGCTCGCGTGTACATGCGGGCTATACTTGGACATCCCACGTACACATAGGGACGACCTCTTTAAAGGTCATCTCCCCCCCCCAAAAAAAAATATATATATAAAAATGAAAGATGGAAATGCAAGAGAGGCTGGTATGTACTTACTTGGCCTAAACGGAAGTTTGTTTCGTCCACTGAAGCTCCCAAAATCAACTATTTCGGTAAAGGGATGTTTTTTGAATTTTGGTCAATTCTCAATTTACAATGGTGATAATGAGCTGTCATCTTTATATTTATAGACTTTTGGCCCATTTTTATCTTTTTTTGGACCCTTTTGCCATTTTTTCTAGCTTGAAAATCGTTTACTATGGTTCTTGATTTTCTCAGGGGATGTTACGATAAGTGTTACTTTGGGTATTGAGAATGTTTTTGAGAGATGGGTCAGTTTTAAAGGTCTTTTGGTAAAAAGTCATTTTTCCAACTTTGTGCATGTAAGATAGGATTCCACCTCCACTTGTTGCACCTCGTTGTATTTTTCTCTTTTCCATAGGATCGATCCCACCGAATTGCAACATCGAACCCTCACTCCTGCTCTAGAAGTGTCGTAATTTAGTGGTAGAGACTACCTTCACATGGATTCCCTAGGTAGATCCTGGTTGCATTTTGGTGTCCATGCTGTCACTAATGAATATAGGCTCGGGAGTCCTTATTAGTTTTTCCTGATTACGAGCTTGAGCCACATTTTCATGATTCATTATCACTCTTAACCTAACCCTCGGGACTCCCAAAACACAACGAATCTTCTTTTAATCCCTTTTCAAACCCTCTAAACATGAAAAGATTGCCGAGTGATCTTGTTGCCCTTCACGCTCGCTAAACTGAAATTTTAAGGCATGTATGTCCGGCGGTAGTTTACCCCTTTTTCGGTCCAGATGGTCAAAAGTATGAACAAAGGTATACCCTAGGAGCCTCGATTCTCTAGAATATTACTCTCAGGTATAATGTTACGCCTTTTTTTGACCCTGAGGGACTAAAACTAT
The DNA here is from genome assembly GCA_010110895.2 of Picea sitchensis. Lineage (NCBI taxonomy): Eukaryota > Viridiplantae > Streptophyta > Pinopsida > Pinales > Pinaceae > Picea > Picea sitchensis. The sequence goes on from SNQJ01S0018486.1 coordinate 88,192, forward strand.
GAAAAAGGAACCCCCACGGAGTCCATAGTTAATCTCTTTTCAGACTCCCTAAAATTGAAAATATGGTTGAGTGAACTTGTTTCTTCACACTCGTTAAATTGGTCCAAAAGAACATCCCTTATGGAGTCCATAGTTAAGCTCTTTTCAGACTCCTTAAATATGAAAAGATTGTCGAGTGATCTTATCTTTGTTACACTCGTTAAACTGATTTTGAATAGACGTTTGTTCGGTGCTATTTTACCCCTTTTTCGAGCCAACTAGACTACCTTCGAAAAAGTTACCCCAGTGGAGTCTTCTTTTACGTTTTTTCAGACTCTCTAAACATGAAAAACCGTCGAGCTTACCTTTTATGGGCTCGTTAAAATTACATCGAAGGACGTTATCATTGTGTCTTATTAATCGCATTTGCATTCCTACGTCTTTGGCCTAATTACGGCTCCATGTTGCTTTCAAATGAACCATCTAAAGCATGCCTTATACGCAAGTCTTGTATCACTTTGCCTTTATGTCTTGACACCTTGACCCATGGAGGATTTTTCTCGAGTGTCCTTTTCCTGCATATGTCCCCTTTCTCTGAGCATCAATGTGTTCCTTGCGCTTGGAACTAGTATGTCTGTGACACTTGATCCTCCTTTGTAATGTAGCATTCTTTATTCTTTTTCAAGCTTCCCAAAATTATTGAAAAAGACAAAAAAAATCAAATATACCCCAAAAAGAGGAAGGAAAAGTATTTTCTTTTTGTTGAAAACACAATAAGTCACCCTTGGACAAAGCACATCCTTTTGTTTGTTCGTCAAGCCCTAGGGTTCAATACAACCTTAGGAATTTGTTCGCATTACATAGAGTTGTGTCCTCCTCCATTTGGCTACCTTTCCAAACATATGGAGAGTTCGATTTTCCTCCCGCATTGGGAACTTATTTTAATTCCATGCTGCCTGAGTCTCATATTTTGTCGTTCTTTCGTCCAAGGGAAGTTTTACTAAACTTGAGTTGGCCCTTCTATATTTTGTCTCTTGTCCTCATGTCTGGCCACCCGAAAATACCAATCAAGTCCTTGTTCAAAATCAATGAAGTTCTCTGCAGTGATCATCAAGATCCTCTTGTCTGTTCCTGACGAGCCATCGAAAACCTTTGGGTAGTAAAGTTATACACTGATATTACCCTCCTCCCTGAGTTTTGAATATTTTGAAGTTGTTGCTCGAGCTCTGAAGACCTCATCTCCAGCCATCAGGCGTCATTGGCTTCTTGAATATGGATACCATACATGCATATCTTTTGATTTTGAGATGTAGATCCATTGTGTATTGCTCCCGACTACACTTTATATAGTTATATGACATGGATCTGCAGTGTATTTTATTGGCAACCATGATTTTATTTCATCCCTAACATGGGTATGCCTGCCTCGGTGAGACAAATTGTTATTTTTGCAGATGACACCTCCTAAAATCTGGTCCCTGGGCTCACTCGCGTCGTACTATGGTGAAGATTTGTAATGTATTTCGGCCCTTAGATTCTCTTCTAACCTCACACATTAGGGGGCATTTTTTATAGCCCTAAATTGCACTAGACATGCATACCTAGCATCAGGCCATCTAACTTGCTATCTTTGCCAATCCATCATTGAACAAGCTCTTCAAAAACCATTACTTTTAAGGGGTACACTCCCTACACCACTATTTACCAAGTACACACGCCTGCTGACCCACTACAACCCGCGTACACTCACAGAATATCACAAAAAGTGGAAAATTGCATAGGATATTGGTTTCTGGGTCATTACTTAACCGTTTGATTGCCCATAGCTAGTCACCCCAACTGTTACTATCCCTTTTTTCCCTATAAAAGAAGGGGTTGGGGTCCCATTGCAAAGAAGAAGAACAAGAGCAAAGAAACTCTGCCCATTTTATCAATCCCCCTTTTCCCCAATTGCAAATCCCTTTCCATTTCCCTAAGAGAGAACTTAAGAGGAGAAGAAGACATGGAAGCAGTTCATGCATGGTGAAGAGGAGCCCAGGACTAAGTTCGAGGAGCAGTGTCGGTCTCATGTTGTAAGTGACTTTTTGTGAGATTAATATAAAGAAGTACTTTTTCTGTCCCACCAAATGATGTCTTAAAATTACATGATTTTTTTACATTTCTTGTTTATGATGTCTAACCCACTAATCCATATGTAGAATGCATGCTTGTAGTTTCTTGTTTGTCTTTTGGTGAATGCAAGTCAGCCTTCGGAGGAGACTTGCAGTCAAGAAACAACCAAGCACAAAGGGATCGACACCGGACACAGAGTTTAAGGTATGCCTACCAGATCCCTACACTTTGTCTTTTATGTATGATTGTGGGGTCTTGTCGGGATAGTTGATAAAAAGTAGGAGACTTTAGATGGTTAGCTCTTCCTACATTTTAGACCCTTGGTGTAGTCCGTAGAGGGGTTTTCCCGCTATAGAAAAACCCCCTTGACATGGCCATAAAATTAATGGTTAATTGACCACATCAAGACTAAAAAATAACAATTAAGGTTTATAAATTTCCTCTTATAACTATATTCCCTTTCTGGAAACTTTGAATCATAAACAATCAAAATTTTTATTTTTACGAGCCAACATATATTTTGGGGGTAATTTTCACATTGAGAGTGCACTTTTTAGGTGTGTTTTCTATGCTATCCCTAATGGGTCAAAATTTGGATTTGTTCCAAAAGTTTTTGGAGGTCTAGTGGAGGTGGAAAACGAGGTGAAATGGGTGGAAAACATGTCGTTTGATGGTGTGTTTTGGTAAACTTGAGTAAATTTTACTAGTGAACAAATTTTAGGTGATAACACATAGGTCGTCAGAGAGAATTATTTTCCATATTTCTTCCACACTAATGAGTGCCATCTATTCAACCATCATGTTGAAAATAAATTAAATTGTTTAGGAACTTCAATATCTCTAATACATTATGAATCATTTATAATTGTAAGATCTTCATGTTGTCTCTTTTTATAAGATTAATATTAGCAATTGTCATTGTCAACATTAGTTTAATTGAAGATATTTCCTATCTTTTTAGTCCCTTCCATAGGACTATGGAAATGAGTTTTCTTTTGATGTGACATTAATTTGCCTTTTACCATAAATTTGTTTATGCAATATAATGTTTAACATAGGAAAACAAATATATATTTTTGGATATAATAAAAATATTTGTGTTTCTCATTTCTAATTGGTTGATATAATTGAAGTGTTATTGCTCCCTTCACGTCTTTCAATATCTAGAATTAATTACATAATCAATGAATTTCACCACATCTAAATATAAAAAGCTATACTATGTATTTATTATTACACATTATTATATTTATTATCTAATATATTATTTATTATTATATTTATATTATATTTATTATGTTTATATATATTTATGAATATTATAGTTCCATTCAACTTACGGTTAATTATACATTTTGAATAACAAACAACCCTCAATTATTATCTTTTGACAAAAAATATTCATTACTTGTGCATTTAGTTATATTAAGTTTCATTGTTCAACATGTATTTCCCAAGTAACTCGGCAGGACTGAGTTTCCATGCAACCCTTGTTATATATGTTGTAACTTAAATTTATTTTCATGATTTAATAGAATATTCAATCAAACAAATTGATTTCTAAAATGATTCAAATATGATTTACAATTTTTTTTATGATTTAATCTATATGAAAAATGTTATTTCTATTTATAAGATTAATATTAAACACTATCATCTTCAAAGTTAGTTTAGTTGAGGACCTTTTTAATATCATTTTATATTAATATAAAAATTTAGAATTTTGTTTTATGATTTAATATAATATTTAATCAAACAAAATGAAGTAAAAAATTAATCAAATATGATTTATAATTGTTTTGATGATTTAATATGCATGATGTTATCACCATATAAAATTGGAGGAATAAGTATTTTCTCAGGTTTAGTTGTACTGATTTTCATTTGATCAAAATTAATGAAAATTTTAGTAAAAATATTTAACAATAAATTTTTAAATATTATTTAATAAACAAATCAATTTAAAATATTAATCAAATATGGAAATCATTGATTAAATAATTTAATAAATTTCATAAACATGTTTGAGATGGTTGTGTTTCCTTTGCACATAGCGATGACGACTAGGTTTTATCCTTGTTCACTTGCGAAGGCATGATCGAGCATGCTCTGGGAATTTCCCCTCATTTTTTAGGTCACTATTCGATGATGGCAGGATATTATCCTGATGTTGAAAATATTTAGAGCCACAAGACTACCCGAGTTGAGCTCTCTGGAGGGTCACCAATGTGCCATTTCAAGGGCTCTTCCACTAGTTTTGTTGACATTCAAGGAATTTCCTTCCAAGACACTATCAAGAGAGTTTCCTTATCTTTCTCTTGCTTGATTCAAGAGGCTCTGGATCTATCCATTCATATGGTAAAGGATGTTATTTTAAAGATAACTCATCTCAATTCAACAACTTTAGTATACCATTTTAATGTTATCTAGCCTTGTTTAGTTGATCTTCATGACTAGATCTTGATATCTTGGAAGCCATATTTGAAAGTCAATGTTTTTATTCACCCTTGTATAAAAGGATATTTTATTGTTGAGTTCGATATTTCAAAAGAAAGGGAATTGACCTTCGGTTTTGGTCCTTGGTTCTAGGGAAATTTTGGTTTATGGATGAATCCTTTGGCTCCCACCTTTGATCCTTTAACCAATATATTATCCTCATCTCCTATTTGGTTTAGGCTCCCAAACATTCCCTTGCATTTTTAGGGTTTACCCTTTCTCTAAGTCATTAGTAATTCTCTAGGAAGGTTTCATTTCAGAAGCCATGAAACAAAGAATTACAACATTTGCAATTATGCTCGAATATGTATAGAAATGGATTTTAGCAAAGGGTTTCAATTCCAAATAATTTTGACACGGGATAACTATTCATGGACAAAAAGATGAAATATGAAAGAAATTCCTTACGATGCAGAGCCTGTTTTGATATAGGACATTTTGTATCACAATGCCCTAAGGGTCCTAGGAAGCTTACAAAATACCAACGTAAATCAACTTGGTGGGTTGGATCTAATATAGAACATGAACTTATTTACAAGGGATGTTCTTCCGATCTATACATTCCCAAGGAAGGGCCCAAAGAGGATTTACTGAAAGTTAGTGAAACACTAACCAAGGAGGATTCACCTATTTTGAATCATCCATTGGATGACTTTAAAGTTTAAATATAGGATACTAGGGACACAATGGCAATTTTAGAGAAAAATAGAGATACACCCTCAAAAGAATACCCAACATCTCTGCATGGATCGATACCAACAAATATAGATCTAGAACCCTAAGGAGTTATGTTTCAACGACCTTTGAGTTTGAAAAAGGAGAAAATTGTTTCTCCAAATTCAAGTCAGGGAACAAAGAATCAACTAATTTCTCAAAAAGTGGCAAGTTTGGTAGACTAAGTTGAAGAAGTCTAGGCATTAGAGAAAACAAAATCTCTATATCAAGAATCTTTTGAATTGTTAGGAATAGTGAAGACCCCATCAAATACAAAGGAATTTTGGAATATAGTAGGAAAGAAGAAAAATTTCCCAGCAACATCTTAGCCAATGGTGAAAAGAAGTTGGGCCCAAAATCCAGTTTACCCAGAGGAGAAAAAAAATGGAAAAGGTTAGTTAGTAGTCAAAGGATTCAATCATCATCAAATTTCTTAATTATGTTCTTAATTGTATGCATGTTGAATTTTTTCTATAGGAAGTATACCTGCAATATTAGTATTTTTGTAGTAGTGGTGACATTGGAAAAACTTATGTTTGTAGTATGAAAATGGGGAAATTTTGATGATGGCACTAACAACATATTTTTTGAAGCAACATACCAACTTTCTCTATAACTAATTTCCATTTTTGGCCACTTTTAATACAAATATTACCCAATTCTAATTAAAAAAAAAAGTTTGTAAACATGTTTAATGAACATATTGCATCTTTTTGTACAATGATGAATTCACCTTGAAAATGGGTAAAACATTATATAATGACATTAAATGATTGTAACTTTTTACAATCATGATCCAAATTAAATGGTTCATATAACTATATCATTATATGGCACATCAAATTTAAATGAGTGATACATCTCAAAGTTAATTTAAAAAACAAAAAGAAATCATTAATGATGTTAATAATTAACATCCACAATACATTTTATAAATCAAACAACATCAATATCAACATAATATGAAAAGACGTTATATAAATGAACACACACACACACACACATGAAATCTCAAATTTAAATGAGTGATACATCTCAATTTTATTTTAAAAATAGAGAAATCATTAAAATATAAATCATCAATATACACATAATACATTTTATGAATCAAACAACAAAGTCAACATCATCATGATATGAAAATGCATAATATATGTGGACAATAATATCAAAATCATTATATATGACAAATATATATCTCAAGTCAAATATAAATGTCAAATATACATGTAAAATATACATCATAGCAATCAAATATATACATGTCATCTGTTGCTATTTAGGTCCACCACCAGAGCTAGAGGCATACCCCTGCTACTAGAGCTAGAGACATCGATACCTCTGCTAGATAATAATGTAGAATGTGGAACTTGAGGAGGATATGGTGGTTGGTATATTTCTAGAAGAGATGGTGTTTAGTATTCTATTGGAGGAGATAGTGGTTGGTCTACTATTTTATAAGGTGGTGGTTGATTTGTTGCTAGAGGAGGAGATGGTGGTTGGTCTATTGCTAGAAGAGATGGTGGTTGGATTTCTACTGGAGGGGGAGATGGTGGTTAGTTTTTTTCTAGAGGAGATGGTGGAGGAGTACCATCCTCATAAGATGAATCTAATAATGTAGGATGACTAGACCTCGACCTATTGAGTAGATTAAGGGAACCAACAAAATGATGCATTAATAAAATCATGTCATAGGGAAGGTTCACCCATATCAATGAAAGATTAGGGTCCTACATGATATACTAAGTTAGTATAGGAACCAATCTATGACAAGACACCATTCCACGTATCTGTTCCACCACTTTCTAAATAAATATGTGATTTGGCTTGCATGGAATACCAAGTCTTTATTCTCGAGGTTACTCATTATCCTCAACCATATCCTCATCATGATAATATTAGTCAAAATATAATGATAATATTATCTCTCACATTTGGTGGCTTGGATAGAGTAAATAGGATGTTCAAACATCCTCTCCAGTTCATCCTTACATGTGGGTATTATACAATATTGAGTATGTTATCATCCTCACTAGCTAACAAATATAATACCTCTAAGCTCATTGGCCTACATGGCCACTCCATCTATCCCCTCTTGGGAAACATCTATTCATCATGTAAGAATATGCACATCACTCATTCTCTTAGGAGGGAGGTGGTTCAATGTTGGTTGAGACATTGGAAACCTCTCAAAAAATGAAGTAAATAACTTTGAATCAATGGGTAAGACAATTCTCCCATCAAACACAACACGACATCGATTTAGAGAAAAAAAAACTATTGAAAAAAATGGAAGACCATCTGAGAAGTCTAGGCCTTGGAACTAAACCATCAAAATGGTGCATCAAATGGAAGACAATGTGATACCCATCAAAGGTATAGTGTGATAGCATTGTGACTATAAGGGATATGAACCTAACCCTCTCTACATCAAATGAATGTAAATAGAACTATCCAAGTGAACTTGAAAGAAACTACGGTCAGTGATAGCCACACTGACATATCTTTGCATGTATGATAATTGAGTTTTTCTTGAAATTCTAGGTGGAAGACCAAGGAAACAAGGAAAATCCTCCCCCTTCTTGGATATCCCAATGATTAAATAAATATCCTCATCTATAGGATGGTACCATAGATTGGGACCAACCTTGAATGCTTTCTCAGCATGATCCTAGAAATGGATCAATTGTGTCAACAAATATGTGTTCCCCTTGAGGGATGTATCCTCCTCATAAAACTCAAGGAGGCTAATATTACTCAAAAGGATATGGGTTTGCATCGTAATAAAACAATGGTACATATCCCTCTCCCTCTCTTGGGTCTCTCACTCATGTATGAATTTATACATGTCATCCTGCTACTGTTTTTTCATCATTGTCTCTAATTCACATGCAAATTTCATTGGGCACGCGCGCACACACACACAC
>SNQJ01S0018486.1:107477-118567 GCA_010110895.2 Picea sitchensis
ACCTCTAAACTTGGTAGGGCCATCAATGCCCACATCATCGTCATTTCTTATTATCGCGATCATTGCCTATTATTCAGAGTATGTTCCTTTGCAGAATTGTCTTCTGCCGTTATCATTACTGCCCCCAAGGGCGCTGCAGTTGTCTACATCAACACTTCCATCATCTTTTTTTTTTTTTTTCAGAGTTACATACCACGAGCATGGGGCATGCCTTCCTCGTTTGTACACAGTTGTATATTTTTCTGCACAACTCTGAGAAGGTCGGGTCCTACCGGTTCCTTTTTTCTCCAACGGATCGCTCCGAACGGTCCCACTATTCCACTCCCTTACAACAACATTCTTAGTAGAAGAAACATTGATTGATTTCGGCTATACGTATGCTCCTAACCTCATCCATCAGGGGGCATCTGTTATCACCGAAATTTCATCCGCACATGGCGAAAAGAAATCCACATCGTCAAAACAGCAATGAAGTCATTCATGGCACTGAATTAATTTCAAAGCATTCCAGAAGGGTAAAAAACTATACAAAGTAACCAAAAATTGAAGGGCGCTTCACAGTAGTTTGGTGCGCGCGCACACGCGCAGGACAAAAACGTACTCGGCGCGCATGCGCACACGATGCGCGGCTGTCAACGCAAAAACCCGCGCACCTGCTAAAACGGCGCATTTATTGAATTGGCCAGCCTCTCAACCACTTACGGACCAGCTCCCAATCTGATTTGACTCCCAAATCCGAGTTGAATCCGCAGGGTAGGCGGGTTAATGACCTAATGAAGCCCTAAAGAGCCCCTTTTCACACTTTGAAGAGGTTACATAATCACCCGATGATCTGCTATAAAAATCCATGAAGGAACATTGTTTTCGCAAGGAATTCCAGGTATTGTTATGCTGCTAAGATTTTCAAGGGCTCATTCTTTGACGACAACACATTGGCAACATTTCACAGAGCCATTCGCCTCTCCATTGAGTGGATGTGCTGGGAGTTCTTTCACTATCAGTATCATTTCTTCGCATTGTAAGGAAAGCAAGTTTGTGAGGGCCTCAAGAGCCTTCCTTTGGGGGAAGAAGGAATCACAGTTCCCTTCCTTCATCATGCTCTGGTTTCATCAATTGATCAGCTCAAAACCATTGGTGATATTGGTGTCTTTTTTGTGTTTATTGTTTCTTTATCCATATGTCCACAGTTTTAGTTCATTTTTGTTTAATTCTTGCTTTTAGTTTGTTTTGTTTCCTCTAACCCTTCCTTCCACAGCTGTCATGCCCTGCAAGACCCAACAGGGCATGTAAGCACCCTCGATTTGCTCACCTGGTGATGAATTGGGTGCGAAAAGTCCCTTTGAACTTAGCTTTACCAGTCTTACACAATATGCACAGAGCACTACAATCCTTCAATCACATAAATCAATCACTAGCACTTATCACATGGGCCTAACATCACATAGATTCCCTTCCTTACATTGCCTAGACATCTATTTATACTTTACAAAATAGGCATAAACATGGGTAAACCCATGGGCCAACATCCCATACCTGTTACATAATCCAAAATCCCCAAAAAGGACCCAAAAAGGGGTCGAGATTCCACGATCTCTGCTTCGTCTTGTGCTCCTCCTTCGATAGTCTGTCGAAGTCCCAAATAGGTCAAAATTGACCAAGGATCTTCCAAAACTTGGTCAAGGGCCAACAAGCCCCCAACACTCACCTGTGACTCGTCCCGAGTCATTCTGATCTAGGTATTTCTGCTTCGAAAGCCTCGATATTGGATCGATCTACTTTGACTTGTTGTTGTGCCATGACCTCCTGTTCAACAAACTCTTGGATGACTACCTCGTTCACAGGTCCTTCTAGGCATTGTTCTGCTACAACAACAACTTGCTCCAGTTCTTCTCCTTGGCCTTCGATCTCTATGAACAGTTGGTAAGCCTCATCCTGTATAGGTTGGAGCCTCTGAGTCACTTCCATGAATTTGATCTTAATGGTGTGGACTTGTTGTTATGCAGTGCATTGCTCCTGGGATCACTTCATTCTTTTCACAACCGATAGGGGCTTCAAGTGCACCTAAATTGTTTCTTCTTGCTACTTCACCTCCTGGAGCTGCGAATACAGTGCCTTCAATTATACATTCTCAGTGAGTTTCTCATAAGTCTGGGCACTACGATCACTAAGTTTCTTTCATTCCATGGAAAAATCCTTTATTCTCTCGACTGTGCTCCGGGCAGTTGCTTCTCTTTGATCTCTTACATCCTGCGGAGTGTTGGGCACTATGCGGAGCTATAAATATGCTATTCTTTGTTGTATCTATTGGATGGCTTCCACGATCTTCTCTACTTGATGCTCAACCTGGTCTTATGCATGTGGCTCTAAGCCTGTCACAGAGCAAAGTGCTATGTTGACTTCTTTTTTTACTTCGAGTTTCCCTACGAGCAACTGATGCAGAACCCCCTATATCTCCTTAGGATTGCGTGACCTCCTGGTTAGGATCTATGATTCCGAAGCCGAAATGTCTCTCCTGGTTTCGAGCTGGAAAATCTATCTCCAAGTTCACAGGACCTTGCCTTTGTTTTTCCTGTGCAAACTTGAACTAGGTGAGAGACTTCAGTCCCCGTGACCGCAGGCGCGACCTTGGGCTTGAAAAAAAAAAAAAATGTGTCGCGTTTTGTGACCTCGGGGTTTCCAATACAACGATTCCTTAACTCCTCCAAGTCCTGAAACCCCGATGAGGGCTAATAGATATTATCTCCTCCCTTTCCCCAACTCATGTGACCACATGCCCATGACCACAATCTTTACCATGAAGGCGCATATAACTCCTCCAAGTCATGAACACCGAAATCGTGATGACATAGGATCTAAGGTCCAGATCTCCCCTTGGCCAACAGTTGTGATCACTTCAGTGTTTCATGTTTCGTGACTTCATTCTTCACAAACTTCGTTCGCTCCTCCTCCTAGTCATTGAAATTCCCAAATGTTGCCTCACTGCAGATCGACGACTCTAAGCCTCTGAAGATATGACGGTCCTAATCTTGTAGGGATTTCATGGATTGAGAGTCCCGAAATGATGTCCCTTCATACTCCCAATTGTCGAAATGTCGATGGCGCTGATCTGATGGTCCAACTCCTTCCTCAATCTGATGGTCATGATTGATATCGTGATTTCACATATCACAACTTTGAATTGCAGTCTCCTCTGCTCTCCTTCTTAGATTTCTGATTCCCGATTTCATAATGGAAATCGATGGCCCTCAGCCCCTTAATATCTGATGGTCCAGATCTTATCTTCGTGAATCATGATTTCGCATTTCAGGGTTTTGGAAATCAAGGACCTCTGTCCTCCCAGCTCAGGATACCCAATTTCACGAAATGGACCAACGGTCTAGATTTACCTAGGATCAACAACTTCTATCCCTCATGAGATTTTAGTTTCTTAGAATTTGAAGATTTTCTAAATCCCTGAAGGTTTCGACCTTCGATCCCCTTGGGAAATGGGGTTCTTGGACCTCGATAACACTTATCCAAAGTGTTATTCCTCCTGAGCTTTTCCTTGTGTAGACTTTGATTTCCCACACACTCCTTGCATCTAAGGGATCTCGATAACTCATATCCAAGGGATTTCTCACAAAGAAATTCCTCGCCCGATATCCTGGCATTCCTCTTTGGCCCGATGCACACCTTGTAGAGCTTCAAATGAAGAGAAACAATTGAAACTGAAAACTAACATTCACAGTTCCATTCTCTGCTATGGAGATTCATTCACTTGCTCATAAAAACAGAATAGAAGGGAAATTGCAAACACTTTTCACCCCATGCATTGGATCAATTTCTCCTCTATTATATTCCCAAGTGCCAAAAATGGCTACAAATTATATTCAATTTTACAATAGCTTGAAATCTTCAAGACTTCTGCTAACTTATCATTCTCCTACACTACCTTCCCTCTGTCTTGCAGCTAACCCTATCAGGGCGTACCAAACTTCTATTAAACTCTGAGATCCTTTTAGGGTTTCCCCTGCCTACTTATCTACTCTAAAAACTAAATCTACTGGCTATATTAGACCAATCTCAATCCAGAGCCGTAATGGAAACTCCTGCTCCACTTGCGATTTTCAAAATGTGCCTCAAAGGGTAAATTTCAACACCAGTTCAAGTGTGCCTCCAAAGGTAAATTCTGGCGCTGAGTTAAGGTGGGTTTCAAAATCGGCTACAACTGACAATGTTAAAGTTTTGGAAGAACTCCCACATGATGATTGGTCCTTCCTCTGTGCGCTTGCCAACGATGCTCCTGCATCATACTCCCCTTGAAAAAAATTCATGGACTCTTGTCCATGAGCTCTTGCACTAATTTTCCCAGCTTCTAGATGGCAGATTTGTTTTCCCAACTGGCATATTCAATTGGGTGTCCCTTCCATTTCACTAGATATTCAAAATAGGTTTTCCTTCTAGTCTTCTTGCCAATCCTCTGATCTACAATTTTATCCATCTGTGGATTTTCTTCCACATGCATCTGTTACTCCCATTGAATCTTTCCTTGATCTTCTAATCCTTCTGTATCATCTTTCTTGTAAGGATACAAGTCTGAAACATTGAATATGGGTGAAATTCCCATGCCATCTGGTAGCTCAATCTCATAGGCGTTTGCATCAAACTTCCTCAATATCTTACAGGTTCCTATCTTCTTCATCTTCAACTTGTTATATGTTCCCCTAGGGAACCTTTCCTTCCTGAGATGTTCCAAAACCTGATCTCATACTTCAAATTGAATTTCCTTGTGATGTTGATCAGCTCTGAACTTGTACTTCTGGTTAGAACTATGCAATTGTTCTCTGATCTGGTCATGTAGTTTCTTCATTTCAACAACAAAATCTTCTGCTCCAACACTTTCGATCTCACCTGGTTCCAAGTCTCTCAAATCAGATACTCCCCTTAGTTGCATTCCATATAGTATTTGGAATGGGATATTTTCAGTGATCCTATTTGGTGAGTCTATGCAAACTTTGTTTGTGGCAGAATCTGATCCCACTGGTTATGATGCTTAGTGAATAAACTTCTCAACAAATTTCCCAAAATTCTATTTACCACCTCGGTCTGCCCATATGTTTGAGGGTGATAAGCTGAGTTGAAGGAAAAATATGTCCCCATCTTCTTCCATGACATCCTCCAAAAGTGACCAACAAATTTTGTGTCTCTGTCTGAGACAATGCTCCTAAGTAGGCCATGAAGTCTCACAACTTTCTTGAAAAATAGATTTGCAACATGTGTTGCGTCACTGGTCTTCTGGCATGGGATAAAACGTGCCATCTTTGAAAACCTATCCACTACCAAAAATATGGAATCAAATCCCCTTTGTGTTCTCGACAATCCCAACACAAAATCCATGCTTATTTCATCCCAAGGCCTCTCTGGTATTGGAAATGGTTGATACAATCCAATGTTCTGTCTTTTTCCTTTTGCATGTTTGCAGATTCTACATCTGTTCACAAACTTTATCACCTCTGTTCTCATACTTGGACAATAGTATGAACTTCTCAACTGTGCAAATGTTTTATCATGGCCGAAATGTCTATCCAATCCTCCACTATGCTTCTCCTTCAGAAGATTGTCCCTCATTGAGCATCTTGGTATGCACAACTGATTTCCTCTAAACAACAATCCTTCCTGAACCATGTATTCTGTCCACTGACTTCTATCTCTCATCACAGGGTTTGTACATGCTTCATATGCCTCCTTGAAGTCTGTATCGTCACAATACATATCCTTAAGGTGTTCAAACCCCAAGGTCTTCACCTGGAATTCCTGCAAAATTAAACATCTCTTGCTTAATGCATTAGCAACCTTGTTATCACTCCCAACAATATGTTTTATAACAAAAGTAAAATTTTTCATAAATTCAACCCATTTTGCATGCCTCTGATAATATTTTTCTTGTCTGGTTATGAATTGTAAATCTTGGTTATCGCTATACAAGGCAATTTTCGTGGGACAAGATAATGCCTTCATTTCTTCAAGGCTTGAATTATGGCATAAAATTACGTGTCGTATGTGGAGTATTTCCTCTTAGTCTCATTCATCTTTTCACTAAAATAGGCAACAATTATGTTATCCTGACTCAAAACTGCTCCTATTGCAACTCCACTAACATCACATCTTACCTGAAATGTCTTTTCAAAATTCGGCAAGGTCAGAATCAGTTGTTCTATTATATTCTCCTTCAATATATTGAAGCTCATCTCGACTTCCTCTATCCATTTAAAAAACTTGTACTACTTCTTCACTGTATCCATCATTGGTGCACACATCCCACTGAAGTCTCTAATGAACTTCCTATAGAAACTCGCCAATCCATGGAAGATCCTTACCTCGAACATGCTCCTTGGTGATGGCCATTCTCTGATCACCTTCACCTTCTCTGGATCCATATTTAGTTCATTCGAAGAGATCACAAAATCCAAATAAATAAGTTATGTTTTCATGAAAAAGTACCTCTTTATATTTATCAACAAATTCTCCTGTTGTAGCCTCCTCATCACTAACATTAGGTGCCTCAAATGCTCCTCTTTATTCCTGCTAAAGATCAGTATATCATCCAGATATACAACCAAAAATTTTCCATTAAAATATTTCATAATTTCATTCAACAGCCTCATAAAAGTGTTCGGGGCATTCGTTATTCCAAATGGCATAACCAGCCACTCATACAGACCTTCGTTTGTCTTAAAGGATTTTTTCCATTCATCACCTTCTCTCATATCGATCTGGTGATATCCACTTTTTAGATCTCTCTTAGAAAATAAATTTGCTCCACTTAAGAAATCCATTAAATCATCCATTCTTGGTAAAGGAAATCTATACCCGATGGTGATCTTGTTGATGGGTCTCGAGTCTGTGCACATTCTCCATCCTCCATATTTATTTGGGCTCAACACAGTTGGTACTGCGCATGGGATCAAACTCTCTCTGACCAAACCCTTATCTAGCAACTCTTGGACTTGGTTCTTCACCTCCTCATTCTCTCAAGGTGTTAATATATACACTACTTTTTTCGGCAGACTTGCTCCTAGTATCAAGTCGATATGATGACTGATAATTCTGATAGGTGGCCATGAGTTAGGAAACTCATCCACCACTATGTCAGTGAAATTATCCAGTAATTCCTGAACTTCTTGCAAATCATCCATCAATGTACTTGTAAGGATAACTCTAGGCCTCCTCACTATAGAGAACTGCATCTCCTATTCTTCCTTGAATTATTTCAGGAGTTCTTTCCCACTCATGAGAAGTATTATTGTGTTGGCCTCCTCTTTCACTCTTTTCTCCTTTATTGGCAGCAACATATGTGTTCTACCATTCTTCTCCAATGTATATGTATTTTTCCTCCCATCGTGAATGACGTTTCTGTCAAACTGCCACGGTCTTCCCAACAGAATATGGCATATGTCCATGGGAATTACATCACATAGGATTTCATCTTTATAACCTCCTATTTTAATTTCAACCAAGCATTGTTTAGTAATCGTTACCTGGTGTCATTTTTTCAACTAGGAGGCTTTGTATGGCCTTGGATGTGTCATTTTCTTCAGCTCCAATTTCTCCACCATCTCTGTGCATAGTAGGTTGTTAGTGCTCCCACTGTCAATGATCACCTTGCATACTTTTTCCTTAGTCTTGCAAGTTTTCATGAAGAGACTGTTTCTCTGCACTGGATTTTCAATTTCTGCCTTTGGTTTTAAGAGAACTTTTCTCAACATCATGGATGCTCCATCCTCTACTCCTTCTACTTCAAAATCTCTTCGCTGTGCTTCTGAAATGTGAGCTTCTCCTCCTTCCTTCTTCTTATCGGGACATTCCCAAGACATGTGTCCTGTCTTTCCATAGGCATAACACCTTATTCCTCCTTTGCCTCTTCCTCTAGAAGAGTTCCTTGCACCATCCTGTCTTCCTCAGAAACTTCCTCCTCATTCCGATTGATTATGTGGTTTCTCAGCCTCATCCTTAGACTTGTGCGCTCTGTCATGGGTAACTCCCTTGTTTTTGGTTGGAGCTAGAGTCCTACCTCTTCCTTGCTGGTTTTTATTTCTAGCCAACTTCTCCTCTGCTTTCAGTGCAAACTGAAAAGCATACTCCACGATTATGACTGACATCATGCTGAGCTCATCCTAGATCTCATATCTCAAGCCATTTATATATCCGGTGACTCTTTCTTTAGCTCTCTCCCTTTGTCCAGTTCTGATGTTCAGCTGGTAGAACTCCTTGGTGTACTCCTTAACTGTCATCCCTTTCTGTCTCAGGTTCTATAGCTTCCTGAACAGGTTGGTTTGATAGTACTTGGGTATGAACTTAGCCTTCAGCTTGGCTACCATTTTGTCCCAACTCTTTATCCTTTGCTTTCCTTTACTTCTCCTCTCAACCTATATTTCATCCCACCACAATGTTGCATGCCCTTTTATCTTGGTGGCTTCCTACTTCACCTTCTTCTCCTCATCGACATCTTCATAGTCAAAGTGTTTTTCCATGGACCTTATCCAATCCAACAGTTCTTCAGCATCTAGATTTCCCTCATACATGGGAACCTCTATCTTAGCTCTGCCTCCTAACCTGGCAACTTCTCTCAACAAACGTTGTTCTACATCTTCTTCTCCTGCAGCTTCTTCAAACTCAACCTCTTCACTTTTTGCATCACTGACGTCTCCAGTGTCAGGTGATCTTCTTTGTGTTGCTTCCATTTCTTCCAATCTAGTGTGAAGTTCTCACATCTCCCTCTCTATAGCACGGTTGGCTAAAGGTTCCTCTCCTCATATTCTTGGCGACATTGTGTTGAATACTTGTCACAAACAGAGTAAAACTCTGAGTTCTCTTTCTCTTTCTCTTTCTATTTCTCCGAAAGTCTACATATGAAGAATAATCATCTTTGATACCACCTGATGCGGACCCCCCTATCTCTCCTTAAGACTGCATGACCTTCTGGTCGGGATCTCTAATTCCAGAGCCAAAATGGCTCTCCTAGTTCCAAGCTGGAACCTCTATCTCCAAGTCCATAGGCCCTTGTTTGTGTTTTTCCCATGCAAACTAACACTAGGTGTGAGCCTTCACTCCTCGTGACCGCAGGATCGACCTCGGGCTTGACCAAAAAAAAAAAGATGCGTCTCATTTCGTGACCTCGGGGTTTCCAATACAGCAAGTCCTTGGCTCCTCCATGTCCTGAAACCTTGATGAGGGCTAACATATATTAGCTCCTCCCTTTCCCCAACTCATGTGACCACACACCCATGACCACAATCTTTACCACGAAGGCGCATCTGACTCCTCCAAGTCACAGACACTGAAATCATGATGACATAGGATCTACGATGCAGATCTCCCCTTGGCCTATGGTTGTGATCACTTCGGCATTTTTCATTTCACGACTTCTCTCTTCATGAACTTCATTCACTCCTCCTCCGAGTTGCTGAAATTATGAAATGTTGCCTCACTGTAGATCGATGGCTCTAAGACTCAGAAGATCTGGCGGTCCTGATCTTGTCGGGTTTTCATGGATCGAGAGTCCCGAGTTGTTGTCCCTTCATATTCCTGATTTCTGAAATGCCAATGGCATTGATCTGATGGTCCAGATCCTTCCTCGATATGATGGTCACAATTGATATTGTCATTTCACGTATTGTGACTTTGAATTGCAGTCTCCTCTACTCTCCTTCTCAGCTTCCCGATTCCCAATTTCACAATGGAAATCGACTACCCTCAGCCCCTTAAGATCTAATGGTCCAGATCTTATCCTCATGAATCGTTATTTTGAGTTTTAGGGTTTTGGAAATCAAGGACCTCTGTCCTCCCAGCTCACGATATCCAATTTCACGAAATGGACCAACGGTCCAGATTTACCTGGGATCAACGACTTCTATCCCTCCCGAGATTTTAGTTTCTCAGACTTAGAAGATTTTCTAAGTCCCTAAAGGTTTCTACCTTCGCACCCCCTGGGAAATGGGGTTCCTAGACCTTGATAACACTTATCCGAAGTGTTATTCCTCCTGAGCTTTGCCTTTTGCAAACTTCGATTTCCTATGCACTCCTTGCGTCTAAGGGATCTTGATAACTTAGAGCCAAGGGATTTCTCACAGAGAAATTCCTTGCCCGATCTCCTTGCATTCCTGTTTGACTCGATGCACACATTGTAGAGCTTCAAATGAAGAGAAACAATTGAAACTGAAAACTAACATTCACAGTTCCATTCTCTCCTATGGAGATTCATTCACTTGCTCATAAAAAAAAAATAGTAGGGAAATTGCAAACATTGTTGACCCCATGCATTTGGATCAATTTATCCTCTGTTATATTCACAAGTGCCAAAAATGGCTACAAATTACATTCAATTTTACAATAGATTGAAAGCTTCAAGACTTCTGCTAACTTTTCATTCTCCTACACTACCTTCCCTCTGTCTTGCAATTAACCCTATCTGGGCATACCAAACTTCTATTAAACTCCGAGAGATTTTTAGGGTTTCCCCTACCTACTTATCTACTCTAAAAACTAAATCTACTAGCTATCTTAGACCAGTCTCAATCCAGAGTCGTAATGGAAACTCTTGCTCCTCTTGTAATTTTCAAAATGTGCCTCAAAGGGTAAATTTCAGCACTGGTTCAAGCGTGCCTCCAAAGGAAAAATTTTCTGCTGAGTTAAGGCAGATTTCAAAATCGAATGCAACTGCCAACGTTGAAGTTTTGGAAGAACTCCCTGTTATCACTGAAATTTCGTCTGCACAGGACGACAATAACTCCGCATCATCAACACAGAAAAACAGGCATTCATGGCACAAGGATTAAATCCACAGCACAACAAAAGGGCCAAAAACTATACAAAAATGGCTAAAAAATCAAAAAGCGCAGCATACCCACTAAAAATGAGCGCGCGCGCGCAACATCTTCGTATATTGGGCGCATATGCGCGACTGTGGGGTACAAAACCCGCGCGACTGCCAAACGACGCATTTATGAAGCTGGTCGGCCTCCCAACCACTAATGGATCGGCTCCCAAGTCGATTTGACATCAAATCCGAGCTCAATCTGCGTGGGGAGGCTGGTCAAAGACCTAATTGTGCC
>SNQJ01S0018487.1:0-11928 GCA_010110895.2 Picea sitchensis
ATATATTTTAATTTGTATGAATTATTCTCTTAAAATAATTTACTTATGTCATGGGTTAATTACATGTTTTGAAGTGTTATGTGACATTTTTATATCCTATGTTACATGTTATTTAATTATTATGTTAAACCTAAAAATAGTCGCCAATATACTAAAGTATGTGGTAAACTAAAAATATCATTTACAAACACATAATTTCATTTACTTTCAGTAATTTTTGTTTTTGTAGTTTATATGCATGAATCTTAGTAGGTTGTTTTCGATTATTTTCTATTTTATAGATTGGGTATTGGGGAATTGAGAGTGATGTGAGGGGGAGAGGAGGGTCTGTATGAGCTTCCACCTTCACGTGGTTGTCCTTGTTCAATAGAGGATAAATTATTCTTGAAATCAAGATAAACTCATTCATTTTTATACCATCATGATCGTAGATATATTATTCGCATTCCTTAACGATATGGGAGGGTTTCTAGACTCAAATTTGACTCACACACCCGCTTGTTTCCATCATCAATTTGACTCCCAAAGACAAATGTTATGGTCTAATTTTCCCAAACTATGCCCTAATTTTCCCAAACTATGAATGGGTTAGGACTAGAGTCAAGCTCAATAGGGTCTTCTTTCCCCGCTAATTATGCCAAGCCCATTCCCTTGGATGTGGTTTCTCTAGAATATAGTACCTAGGGACAGTGGGTAATATCGTCAATGATCCATTCATGCACATCACTAATTAGATGACGAGGCATATGGCTGCCTTAAGAGAGTGATAGTTACTCCCGCCGTTTACCCGCACTTGGTTGAATTTCTTCACTTTGACATGCAGAGCAATGGTAATAAATCACACTGCATATTTAGAAGGGTTATGGGTTATGGGTCAATGATTTAGAAGGTTAGGGGGTGTAGATTCAAGGTTTAGGTTAGGTGATTATTAACACATTAACCCCTATCATATAATATATAATATATTAAATATTAAATATACATATTAATTCTTAAATATATATAATTATAATATATATTAATTATATATAATAATCCAAACCAAAAACCAAAAAATTACATTTCAAACCTATGCATACGTGAGGAGAGAAAACTGTGAGGAGACCACACAAGGAGATCATATGAGGAGAGCAGAAGAGGAGAGCCAAGGAGAGCACACCATGAGTAGCTTCCCAAACCTTGAGATTTGCGTGAGGGAATGTCAGAGAAGGAGATCTAGGGCACGACATCGGAGGAGACAGAAGTCACAAAGGGAAGAGGAGACTGAGCTAGAGGGAACACTGTGAACACGCTTGAGAATGGTGAGTGGATGTTACCATCATTCACTTTTCATTATTATCCAAATTGATTTGGAAAACCCTCACATTGTAAGTAAATCCAATTAATCGAGTTGATGATATTTTCTCACATGTGTTTGGGAGGGTGGTTTTTAGCATGCATAATGGCTAGGCATAGTGAGAATTCTTCCATCATGTTAATTCATTTAGGAATGATCTACTTCACCAATAATCTCAACCCCCTTAAGCATTCCATTTTGATCAATCTGAAGGTCATCATGCCTTCCTTCCCAACATGATTTTTTTGCATTGAAATCCAACTTTTAAAAATATGGATCACACCAACCTAATTTTCTTATGGGAGAAAGAAGACAATAGTGGTAGAGAGAAATCATATCAGTGGGCAGGAAAATGAAACGTAGGGATGACGAGGTCATATCAGTGTCTTTGGATTCAATATCCTTTGTGCATATAAGGTTTGTTGATGGGGATTACTCTTATATATTTAATATAGTCATTCCCTCGATGTTTATTGAGATAAACATAGAGTTGCACCTTTCTTAATTTCACAATTGTGAGGCTATTGAAGCCTATAAGGGAGTCGAATGATTCAAGAGGAGAGGGGTTGGCTCAAATGAAGAGGAACATTCTTATTTCTTCCTTTTGGGATCATGATCACATAATAAGAAGGAATAGCCTCTTCAAGGATGTCCCTTAACTATGGATTAAGACAAATACCAAGGGCACTTGCCTAGTCATTGGAATGATTAAGGAAAACAATCATAGAAATAAAAAGTTATATGTAAAATAGAAATAAAGAGGAGTATATGTGCAATGTATCAGAATAAAATAAAATATTATTAAACTTCTTCAAGATCCACAATTAACTCCAAGAAAACCCCTTCAAGGTTGGGCACTCCTCAATAAAGGTGGAAAGATGTTCAAAGTAGGGTTTGACAAAGTCTTTGTTGCCACACATCCTTCTCCTTTGAAGTGCTTCCTCAAACCATGCTCTTCTAACATGTTCCTTCCTTAAAATAAGAATTCAAACCTTGATATAGTGGAGCAATCCTCTTTGTTTGCATACATAATCCTTGATCATGACATACAATCACTTTATATTGCCTTATAAGGTGGAGTGTTCCTTCCCAGATGAACTTTAAACCATGTTCTTATGGTTTAGTTGTCACGTGTCCTCTCCTTAGCTAGGGCATTCCTCAAGCATGTGTGCTAAGCAATTATTATAACCCCTTTTACATGGGGTTCTCCTCATCTAATTTTTACTTTATCCTTATTTCATGGTTGGAAAGAGTCAAATTTGCCACTTGGTACCCCTTTTGACTTCATCAAGTTGGGTTCTCCCTCTAGACATTGATTAATTGTGAACCCACCTAGAGATTCATAACCTTCACTAAGTTGGGAATCCACATGCATGAGTGCCCCTACTAATTTAGGTAATTGCACCCTCTTATTGTGCATCCAAAACTAAAGATATAAAAAAAATTATTTAGAACTTTGAATATAGAAAAAAAAGTTGAAAATTTGGAACTAGGTTGAGGATGGACTATTCACTATTTGGGGGTTCTAATTATATTATATTATAATGTGCCAAGATGATCGTGGAAAAGGGTCAGCCACAGAACATGTAATTGATTATAAAATTCGACTTTCATTTTATATGAATTTTATTATTTATTTATATAATTTTATTTGTGTGGCGATCAGTTATTTCATTTGTTTATATAACTCAAATAGCATTGATTTTCATGTTGAAATTATATGTAGTCAGTAGCCCATGTTTATTCATCTCCTAATCCGATGGTATTAATAAAAAGAAAGATCATTAAAGAGAACAAGGAACTTGATAGCTTGTTAGACTGTCCAGATCAAACTCCTGGCATCCTAGAAAGGATCAATGTCCTTATGTCACATCTTAACACATATAAGGTAATAACCATAATTTAAAGTGTTTTTTTTAATGTACTCATATGTTCAATTATGAAACTTTGTTTTTTAACTTTTACATTATCTCACGAAAAAAAACATTTTCTTTTTAATGAATAGATTTTTGGAGCATGTTCATCCCGGTGTTGGTAGTAGTGGAGTTGCAAAGACAACATAGAGTCCTGATGTGGGTTGTCATACATCTGCTAGAGTATTGTTTACTTCTCCATCTTCCACACCTAATTTAGATATGAGCCATGACACACACCACCAAACATCCACATAACGGTCAGGCTCTAGAGGTGGTGACAGAGATGAGGTTGATGATGTGGTTGAAATGGTTGCATTTCCTGGACCTAGACGTGTGACCAGCAGGTGGACCCTTTCATGCACATTTTTGGTCGACAATAACAAACTTCCATTAAAACAAATAAGACTACCAGGTATTTTTTCATATTTTAATTGTTTCATGTTGTCCATCTCATACACAAATCATCTAGATTATTATTTTTAAATTAATGATCATATCTTTTTGTGTGTAGGAAATGACCATTTTTATAGGCACCTGGAGAGAAAGGCCTTGTTGATTTTTGGGGAAACCTTACGCATGAGGTGGAATTTCCAGAATTCCAACCTCAAGAAATAACTTATGGATTATCTCGAAGGCCTCTTTGGAGTAGACACATTCAATAAAAAAGCGATCACCTCTGCAGCAAGAGAATATTTAAAATATATGCGGGATGTTTATAGATGAATCTTGGCAGGAAACCCTAGGTATGAGCATCCTCCCTCAATTCCATAGAGGGAGTGGAAGGCGATCATTGATGATGCAAAAGAAAATATATTGAAAAAATTGGGAGAAAGAATAACTAGTACCCCAAGGTAAATTACAATATTTTCATTTCAATACCTTTAATTTTATTTATATCTAAATAAAAGTGTGGTATATAACATACTTGAAAATTTTGATGATAGGTTGCCTGACACTTCGAGGGAAACCAAATAAATTATTTCCAAACATGGACAACACAAGCTAGGCCAAGGCAGCTACTCGAGGTTACAGTCACGAATCGTAAGTACGCAAACATATTAAGAATATTGTTTGTATCACCTTACAACTTTCAGTTTATTGCAGCCAAAAACATTAAAAAAATATGCTCTTATGCAATGCAGGGCGACGACTTCAGAACTGAAACCACAGAGGAAGACCTCCAACTTGGTCACAAGTACGGCTATAAAGTCGTGGTTGATCATAGGAAAAGCATGGGGAAGAACCCAAGATCCAGTTTGCAAGATAAGGTAATTAAAAATCAATTTACATTAACCTTTCATTACTTATAAAATACATAAATGTTTGAAGTCGTCCATAACTTTAATGTCTTACTTTGTTTTAATCGGGGGAGTAGAAATACGGATGCAACCACTAGAACTGGACAACAAATATTTGATAGTGCAGTGTGGCCAGAAATTCATGGTTATCCCCCAACAGCCCCATCCCAGTGGGGTGCAGCCCCAATATGTTCCTGTGACTGAGGCCCACGATGGTAAAATGGTTGTATATTAATCATTTACTTGATAATTTTGTACTTCTATTTTTTATTACTTATACATTTACGGTTTTGTCCTTATAAATTTTTTTGTTTCAATGGGAGAGTTTCGTAGTTGAGCCTCCTAGACCTGAAGATGATTAGGAAAATAGAGCAGTCATTCCAACGATGTTGAGTAGTGGACCAACAGGTAAATAATTACATTGCAGAGTTTTTTTTTAATCTTAATAAACTACTTCAATGATGTTTAAAAATTGGCCATATAAATTTAATATTTTTTGTTTGTGTAGTTGATGGCCCCTCACAACATCCTCCATGTCGTGGGTATGAGACCAGGCATGCTCAGCGTGAAAGGACTGAAGCAACATCATTTGTTGAAGAGAACCCAGTAAACGAAGACATGGAAATGGATGAATTACTTAAGAACTAAAAAACACAAAAGAAAACTAAAATAAATTGAGGATGTATAATAATTTTATAAGACAGATAGTTGTACATTATATAGCTAGTATGTTTGTAACATATTTTGAATGATAAATATTTTCAATACAATAAGCACATGTATCCAACATATCCTACAATATGAAACATGATGAAATCTACTAAGTAGAGCTAAGAGAAACCCGAGTTGCCTTATTCATGGCTTCCAAGTTGTGGTCGCCTAGGGCAGTCCATGGCCGCCATTGGAGGTGGGGAGCCCCGAGCCCCTCCCTCTCCCAGCATGGCTTTCAGTAAGCTTCTGATTGCCCATGGAAAGAAGCTCCCCTCCACTGCTCCACCCAGTTTTGTCAAACGTCTGGAGTCGATCTCTGAAATCGACCTACCCCCGAAAAATCCCATGAGAGTAGCAGTGTCCCTGTCAGAGCATGGGCTGGTTGGCCAATTCATGGGACTTGGCCCTCCATTAAGACCACAGATAACTGGATTCAAAGGAACTGGCGACCTTTGATACAAAACAACGTAACTTGCTATGCAGTGGGAAGAGGTTATTACATCTTTGAATTCATCTTAGAAGCAGATCGTGACTTGATCTTCAGAAACGGGCCCTATTTCATGGGAACCCAAGGGCTCTATTTGAACCGCTGGAACCCCAGCTTTGATCCAGACTCAGAAGTCCCCAAGGAAGTATCGGTGTGGGTTAGACTCCCAAATTTGCCAATACACTGCTGGAACACCTCCTCGCTCCAAGCAATCGGTAACGGACTCAGACACTACATCGATAAAGCAAATCCAAAGGATCAATATTCATGTGCCCGCATTTGTGTGGAAGTAAACCTTGAGGTTGGCCTCCCAGAGGCGATCAAGTTAAAGGTAGGATATTGGTAGCACTACCAAAAACTTGACTATGAGCAGTTGTTGTTCAAATGTAGGGGATGTCACGAATATGGTCACTTTCAAAGGAACTGCCCAAAAGATCTTAACAAGGACAAAGAAACAAGTGAAGGCTGGCAATAGGCAAGAAGAGGGAGACCCTCCTCAAAGTTAAAGGGCACAAGACGTGAAAAGACGGTCCAGGCACACCCAGCGGAGATAGGAATTAATGTAGAAACATGAAATAGTGGTATGGGGACTGATTTAGAGAAGGAAAAGGATGCCTAAGAGAAAGAGCCACAGCCAAACCCCGAAGTGGATCCGGAACAATGGAACCTTACCTCAGAACCAATATAAATTTCATTGCAAGAGAGGGTGAAGGAACAAGGACCAAAAGAAAAAGAACTCAGCAAAGATCCAGAGGTGGAGGAAGGTGAGGTGTTTTCAGACAGTAGCACTGAGGAAGATAGCGGCACCGACATCACTCCAAAAAAACCAAGCAGAGGCAGGAAAACAAAAAAAGAGGAAAGAGAAAAGGAGACCTACAAAGATGTCCTGAATGGATCGTAGCCAACTATTAAACAGTTGATCAGTGTCAGACAAACCAAGAAAAAATCCAGGGCCCCCCAAGGAGGCCTCAACTCCCCCTCAGGTAATCAATGAAACTAGCCTCTTGGAATTACAGGGGTTTCGGCAGTAATACAAAGGAAGAAGCACTAAAAGAAATCATCGAAACTTCAAACGTTGAGATTCTGCTAATCCAAGAAACCAAGATGGAAGGACAAGAATTCATTAGAAAAGCAAAAGTTAGATGGAACACCAGCAACGGAATTGTTGAAAGCACAAGAGGCGCCTTGGGCGGACTGGGAACACTCTGGAGTTCAAATAAGTTTGACCTTGTCAAGCACGAAACATGCAAACACTAGATCTTCACCAACCTTCTCCATCTGGGAACCGGTTGTCAGGTAAGCCTATTCAACCTCTATGTGCCTTCTCTTCTAGAAGATAATAAAATCTATTGGGAAACCTTAAGGGAATTCTTGCAGCAAAATGATTTGGAAAACATCGTCCTTGGGGGGGATCTTAATCTAACCCTTGCAGCCTCGGAGAAAAAAGGAGCCTCAATCGTTCGAGACCCAAAAAGGGAATGGGTAGAGGATTTAATGTCTTCCTGGGAATTGGAGGATATAAAGCCAGCTAAAGGGAAATACACTTGGACCAATAAAAGGGTGGGCCCGGGGCATATTGTAGCGAGACTAGACAGATTCCTAGCCCAAAGCTCTTTCTTGATTTTGGGACTCAATCTTTCGTCTGCCATTCTCCCACACAATGTGTCAGATCACAAGCCAATCACCTTGGATTTTTTATTTGAAACGAACTTGGGCCTGATCCCCTTCCATTTCAATCCAAAATGGATCCAGGAGGCAAGCTACCCAGCCTTGATCGCCAGAATCTGGAATGGAACAGTGAAAGGTTCCCCCCTTTTTGTTTGGGAAGAAAAGCTCAGAAGACTAAAAGTGGCATTAAAGCTATGGGCCAAAACCCTCTCTAGTCCAACAGTTGATCGTCAAGAAGCACAAAGGCAACTAGAAATCCATCAGATCGAAATGGAAGACTTGAAAACCACCCAAGAAAGTTTGCAGCAAGAGGCAAAGTTTCAAAAAAATTGGCACCAAGCTTGCAGAGAAGAAGAAAAGTACTGGCAACAAAAGTCTAGGTGTCTCTGGCTAGAAGAAGGGGATAAGAATACCAAGTTCTTCCACAAGCAAGCAGAGGCCCGGAAGCAATTCAAAAAGGTAACTGAAATCCACACTCAGGGCCAGACCATAACAGATATTGAAGACATCAAATCGGCAGTTGTGCAAACTTTCGAATCCCTCTACATAGAAACTCAGGACGCGACCATCAACCCCAATTCTTATCCTTTGACCCTGCTTCAGAATTTTGTTCATGAAGACGTCAACAACAATTTAACCAAAGAAGTGGACCAGTAAGAAATTAAAGAGGCCTTAGATCATTTGCATCCGGACAAAGCCCCCGGCCCAGACGGCTTCACGGCTATATTCTTTCATAACAGCTAGGACATCATCAAGTCTGACCTCACCAAGCTCATCAAGAAATCCCAGTCCTGCATTAGAATTGGAGGAGGAACAAACTCTTCCTTCTTAGCGTTGATCCCAAAAGAAAGAGGAGCATCTAGCTTTGACAGGTTCCGTCCAATCTCCCTTTGCAATACCAGTTACAAAATACTCACCAAAATTATAGCTAATATAATAAAAAATACTCTCCCTGCAATCATCCCGGAAAATCAAGGTGGTTTTATTAAAGACGGGCATATAATGGACAACATCATCCTGGTTCAAGAGGCTCTACACTCGAGTATCTGATGGAAGGATAAAGGTATGATAGTCATGCTCGACTTAGCAAATGCATTTGACAAGGTAAGACACAATTTTTTGTTTCTTGTAATGGGGAAGTTAGGCTTTGCATCTCCTTTCATAAATTGGATCAAAGCTTGCATCGCCTCTCCCTGGATAGCCCCTCTAGTTAATGGAAGAGCCACTAAATTCTTCCAAGCCTCCAGAGGCCTTAGACAAGGGTGCCCCCTCTCCCCCCTTCTCTACCCCTCTCCCCCCTTCTCTATGCCATCCAAGCTTTTGTACTAAGCTATCAGCTAGACGATGGTCAAATGCATCACAACCTTTTTGGACTTCGTATTGAAAACGGAGTAAAGGATATCAACCATGCCCAATTTGCAGACGATATGTTGTTCCTTGGAGGTGTGAGTTCAGTGATAGCCAAGAAATTCAAAAAGGAGTTAGATACCTACACAGAGATATCAGGCAGTTTGATCAGTGTGAACAAAAGTAAAATCTATGGATGGAATATCACCCCAAGGGAAATGATCGAAATCTCAAGAATTTTGGGAATGGAAGGATGCACAAATTAGGATGAATTCAAGTATTTGGGAGTCCCTATCTTCAAATCCACCCCTAGAGCCTCACACTGGAATCAGTTGATAGAAAGGATCAAAAATAGAATTAACTCCTGGGGAGCTAATTGGCTGAATTTAGCAGGCAAAGTGGTTCTTATCAAAGCAGTGTTGGCCAACTTCCCAATCTACCAAAAGATAGAAGTGATGATCAGGCGATTTCTGTGGGAGGGAGGGAAGAAAATGGGAAGGAAACTGCATCTTATAAGCTGGGGGGAAATCTCCAAGCCTTATCTAGAAGGCAGCCTCCAGTTCAAAGACCTCCAAACTCAAAACTTAGCATTGGGGGCAAAGATCTTATGTAACACAATCACAGGGAAACCCACTTGGAGCAAAAGATCCCTATGGAAAAAATATTTTCACGGGCCAAGGAAAAAATGCCTAGAAAAGCTAGCAAAAGTGGGGAAAGGTTCCCCTATCTTCACCCTTTTCCAGAAATCAATGCAGCATTTCCGCACCCAAATCACTTGGATTCCAGGAAATGGGAAAGATATCAGAATTTGGGATGACTCATTCCTGGGAGAATCACCACTCTCAGTGCAGCAAGATCTAAGGTGACTCAGGAACTGGATGCAAGCACAAAATCTTTACAGCATGTGGGACATTTCCTATTGGGGAAATGATGAGAATCACTCCTGGTCAAGTTGGAAAATCACAAGCCTCCCCCAAGAACTAGAAGAAGAATGGTCCCTCCTAAAGAGAATGTTGCAAGGGAAATCCCCTTTACAGAAAAAGAAAAAATACCGGAGAGGTTGGGGCCAGCGTGCTGGACCATACACTACAATAGTAGGGTATTTCCACATTGCTTCAATCCCCCATGTTCCTCCAAACCCTGTAACCTGGAAAGTTGTTTGGACACCGAAGTCTATTTCGAAGATAGATATGTTTATCTGGACAGTGACACATAGGGGATTTCTATCAGGAGAAAACCTAAGAAGAAGAGGGTGGGAAGGGCCCTCTAGATTCCCACTCTACTGCCAGAAAGAGGAGATGATGGACCATCTGCTACTGGGATGCCCATACGCCAGGGAGGTCTGGAAGGATACCCTGGGTCTTGTAGATATATCTCCTTTTATCCCGCATGAAACTCACTTGTTACTTTAGAACTGGAAATCCCTCTATCCATTCCAAATAGCCGGTCAAGGCCATCTGTTAGCTCTATGGAGATCGATTTCAAAATTTATCCTCTGGAAGATCTGGATTGAAAGGAACAAAAGACTTTTTAGACAGGCAAAGAGGACCCCAACTCAGGTAGCCACAAGGATTAAGGCTCTCTTCAACGAGAGTGCCCCTCACTTCGTCAAGGCATCAAATATGAAACCTCTAGAAAGGGATGAAGAAGATTGGTTGAGGCACCTTGGCATCCAAAACCCATCGACTCAGCATCCATTAATCTCTCCCACTCGCAGCTGGGAGCTCAATATGGGTAAACAAGAACTGGAGGAGTGGAAAATTTCTAAGAACTCCAATTTACTCTCATTTGATGGAGCCTCAAAGGGGAACCCGGGGGCGGCAGGTGGAGGAGGGATTATAATAAGCCCAGCAGGAACTACCATCCTTCGGTTTGCCTGGGGAATTGGAGTTGAATCCAATAATAGGGCAGAATCCCTTACCCTCTAGAAGGGGCTCAACCAAGCCTTAATCCTCAATATCTGAGAACTGGTGGTGTTAGGGGACTCTAGAATTATAATCCAAGCATTAATTCAATGCACCAAAATGACAAACACCCAACTCCAACACTCTCTAGACAAAATCAAGTTACTTCTGGGGCAGTTTCATTCTATTCAGTTTTTCCACGTCCTTCGTGGGAATAATTCTCAAGCTGATGAAGAGGTCAACTTGGGGGCAAGTCTGGAAAAAGGGCGTTTTCTCCTCAACAGCATTATGGTCAACTGGGAAATCCCGTAATCTTTCAAAACGAAATGACTCTGCAAGTGGTCATTTGGAAAAGATGATAGCGTAGAAGAAAGGACAGCT
The DNA here is from genome assembly GCA_010110895.2 of Picea sitchensis. Taxonomy (NCBI): domain Eukaryota; kingdom Viridiplantae; phylum Streptophyta; class Pinopsida; order Pinales; family Pinaceae; genus Picea; species Picea sitchensis. The sequence goes on from SNQJ01S0018487.1 coordinate 11,049, forward strand.
ACGCATCAACCAGTACGCACGGGCTTCAGAGTTGAAGGAGGACGACATCATTTGGTCACTGAATTGCAGGCTTCAGCCCATACCTCAATATTTTTATTTGTGTGGAGCAAGGATTCAGAGGAAACGCTACTTATCTCACGCAGAAGTGAAGGGAAAGAATAGAGAAAGAGAAGCAACATTCAGGAAGGAAGATAAGAAAGGGAAAAGAGAGAAGAGGTAGGGAGACTCGAATTAGCAGAAGCAACCCAACAGAGACTGTCCAGATGGCTTCAAGCTCAGGTAATAAGCCAGCAGTGGAGGAAAGAATATCGACACTAGAAGAAAACGTCCAGAAGCTCTGGAGCATGTTGAACAACCTGGACGACTTTCTCCAGAATTTAGACAGGGAGGAAGGAAGAAGAATGGAAGTGCTTGAGCTTGACATAATACACACCAGATCAGGACTATGTGAGGAATTGGGGAAGCTGAAGAAGGAGCTAAAGACCCGCAGCAAGAAATTGAAGAGAGGGTTAGCAGCATGGAGCAACAGATGGAACAAATGAATAAGGAATGGAAGTTGGAAACAGACCAGTCCAAGAAGAAAGGCCCAGAGTAATCAGAAAGCAGCTCCAGTTTGAATTAAACTTTGCGTATTGGCATTTTGTATTAGTCACGCAAGGCATTTAAGTGTGTTGTTAAGATATTTTTAATTTTAGTATTTCCAATAGGTTGTATCTTGTAAAAGCTATGAAAGGCAGACTAGCCTAGTCTTGTAGAACAAGACCCTTTGTAACTGAACCAGTGGCTCGCCACTGTTTATCAAATATAAGCTCCATTAACCATTTTTGTTAAAAAAAAAAAACATATTTTGAATGATAAATCTCATTTATAAAAAAAAACA
>SNQJ01S0018487.1:28049-69241 GCA_010110895.2 Picea sitchensis
TTGGTTTTCAATTTGAAGTTTTGATTCCTTGTTTATCTGGCCAAGTCTTTGAACTTTTTCTAGCTAGTAATTGTTGTTCACAATAAATTTCTCAAATTTAATAAGAAATATGGATCTCATCTTGTGTTAGCAATGATTTGTCGGTTAATTAATATTGCTCCCATTTGGATTCAAGTCTTTCCAAAGATATTTTTGTGTTCGTGCTAATGTTAATGAAAACAATTGGGGTCACATCCAAGTCCATGAGATTTTGTAGATACCCAAGTGAATATGGAATGGAACCTCCTAGGGAATTGTTAGATATATTTAATGATTCAAGTTCAGTGCATCTTCCAAGTGTTGGTGGAATGACACCGGTTAATAGATTGGTATAAATTTCTATAGCTAAACCATTTTCAATTTTCTCTTTCTCTAGAGGTAAGGGTGGAATAATTTCCTTTGGTGCTAAAGCAATACTCTACATCAAAATAATAAATATTACAATAAATATCACATGAGAGTAATAAATATCATAGGAGTGTATAGAGGTCTTTGGTGTAACACACCCAACCCCCTATCCACTTTTAGGCTGGTGTGATGTTTGATTTTCATCTTCTTGGAACTCAGGATGTGTATTTAGGTTCATTGGTGCCTATGATTTGTAATTTATACTTGAAAGTGGTATCTATATCTCATTCATTTCAAATACTCTATTTCATAATTATGGTTATGCTTATACTATGATATCCAGGGGATTACTTATACACAACCACACAAAACCAAGTTGAAGTTTTATATTAGCTATGTGAATCATATGATATGATGAACTAAAGGGAATCATATATGCTACATACTTGGGTGTGGTTCATTAGATAGAATGAATGACCCCATAGTGGCCCACAAATGATGGTAATGTAAAAATAAATAAATAAAAGGAACCTTAAGAAGTCATACAAAGAAGAAAAAAGATAAGACATACCTGATCTTTCATATTCTAATGTGTAGAATTGCATTGATACAACATATAGAGCATATGCAAATGCGCGAACTACATACTGTAGTAAATACAAACATAATTATATTTAGTTTTTAGTAAAAACCAAAAAATACTTTTAAGACATGTCAATAAATCTTAATAGAAAATAAAACTGACAAGATTGCAAATAGTAAACACCATTGATATTCTTTTTTGTAAAATCCATATGAGAGGAGATTAAATAGTCACACACACACACACACACACACACACACACACATCTCAGATGTGACGGCCTGAATAAGATCCTCCTGGTTTCGAGAATAATTTATTGGAGCCGTCTGATCTTGGAGAAAGCCTCCCTCAATTTGAAGGAGAAACAACGAAGTCAACATTGACTATGTTGTTGCTTCGTTGGATCGAGAGAGGTTTGCTCCAAGAATGAATGACACCAATAATTTTTTCTCTACTGAATAGGTCCAACCACATGAAGGTGGAATATCCTATGGCCGTCCCCCCCCCCCACCCCTCACATCACTCTCAATTCCCCAATACTCAATCTATATTCTACTAAAAAATATGCATTAAAAATATTCAAAATTGATAAAAAGTAATTGTAAAGATGTAAATGAGGTTTATCATTCAAAGGCATATGTCATAATTGTTCTTTTTTATAAATGAGATTTATCATTCAAAATATGTTTTATTTTTTTTTTAACAAAAATGGTTAATGGAGCTTATATTTGATAAACAGTGGCGAGCCACTGGTTATGTTACAAAGGGTCTTGTTCTACAAGACTAGGCTAGTCTGCCTTTCATAGCTTTTACAAGATACAACCTGCTGGAAATACTACAATTAAAAAGAGCTTAACAACACACTTAAATGTCGTGCGTGACTAATACAAAATGCCAATACGCAAAGTTTAATTCAAATTGGAGCTGCTTTCTAATTACTCCGGGCCTTTCTTCTTGGACTGGTCTCTTTCTAGCTTCCATTCCTTATTCATTTGTTCCATCTGCTATTCCAGGCTGCTAACCCTCTCTTCAATTTCTTGCTGCGGGTCTTTCAGCTCCTTCTTCAGCTTCCCCAATTCATTACACAGTCCTGATCTGGTGTGTATTATGTCAAGCTCAAGCACTTCCATTCTTCTTCCTTCCTCGCTGTCTAAATTCTGGAGAAAGTCATCCAGGTTGTTCAGCATGCTCCGGAGCTTCTAGATGTTTTCTTCTAGTGTCGATATTCTTTCCTCCACTGCTGGCTTATTACCCGAGTTTGAAGCCATCTGGACAGTCTCTGTTGGGTTTCTTCTGCTAATTCGAGTCTCCCTGCCTCTTCTCTCTTTTCCCTTTCTTAGCCTCCTTCCTGAATGTCGCTTCTCTTTCTCTGTTCTTTCCCTTCACTTATGCGTGAGATAAGTAGCGTTTCCTCTGAATCCTTGCTCCACACAAATCTAAATATTGAGGTATGGGATGAAGCCTGCAATTCAACGACCAAATGATGTCATCCTCCTTCAACTCTGAAGCCTGTGCGTACTGGCTGATGCGTAGTTGTCCTTTCTCCTGCGCTATCATCTTTTCCAATTGACCACTTGCAGAGTCATTTCATTTTGAAAGATTACAGGATTTCCCAATTGACCATAATGCTGTTGAGGAGCAAACGCCCTTTTTCTAGACTTGCCCCCAAGTTGGCCTCTTCATCAGCTTGAGAATTATTCCCACGAAGGACATGGAAAAACTGAATAGAACGAAACTGCCCCAGAAGTAACTTGATTTTGTCTAGAGAGTGTTGGAGTTGGGTGTTTGTCATTTTGGTGCATTGAATTAATGCTTGGATTATAATTCTAGAGTCCCCTAGCACCACCAGTTCTCGGATATTGAGGATTAAGGCTTGGTTGAGCCCCTGCCAGAGGGAAAGGGCTTCTACCCTATTATTGGATTCCACTCCAATTCCCCAGGCAAACCGAAGGATGGTAGTTCCTGCTGGGATTATTATAATCCCTCCTCCACCTTCCGCCCCCGAGTTCCCCTTTGAGGCTCCATCAAATGAGAGTAAATTGGAGTTCTTAGAAATTTTCCACTCCTCCAGTTCTTGTTTCCCCATCTTGAGCTCCCAGCTGCGAGTGGGAGAGATTAATGGATGCTGAGTCGATGGGTTTTGGATGCCAAGGTGCCTCAACCAATCTTCTTCATCCCTTTCTAGAGGTTTCATATTTGATGCCTTGACGAAGTGAGGGGCACTCTTGCTAAAGAGAGCCTTAATCCTTGTGGCTACCTGAGCCGAGGTCCTCTTTGCCTCTATAAAAATCCGTTTGTTCCTTTCAATCCAGATCTTCCAGAGGATAAATTTTGAAATCAATCTCCATAGAGATAACAGATGGCCTTGAATGATTGTCCGGAATGGATAGAGGGATTTCCAGTTCGAAAGAAACAAGTGAGTTTCCTGCGGGATAGAAGGGGATATATCTACAAGACCTAGGGTAGCCTGCCAGACCTTCCTAGCATATGGGCATCCCAACAGCAGATGGTCCATCATCTCCTCTTCCTGGCAGCAGAGTGGGCATCTAGAGGGCCCTTCCCACCCTCTTCTTCTTAGGTTTTCTCCTGATAGAACTCCCCTATGTGCCACTGTCCAGATAAACATATCTATCTTTGAAATAGACTTCAGTGTCCAAACAAATTTTCAGATTACAGGGTTTGGAGGAACATGGGGGATTGAAGTGATGTGGAAATACCCTACTACTGTAGTATATGGTCCAACACGTTGGCCCCAAACTCTCCGGTCTTTTTTCTTTTTCTGTAAAGGGGATTTCCCTTGCAACATTATCTTTAGGGTGGACCATTATTCTTCTATTTCTTGGGGGAGGCTTGTGATTTTCCAACTTGACCAGGAGTGATTCTCATCATTTCCCCAATAGGAAATGTCCCACATGTAAATATTTTGTGCTTGCATCCAGTTCCTGAGTCGCCTTAGATATTGCTATGCTGAGAGTGGTGATTCTCCCAGGAATGAGTCATCCCAAATGCTTATATCTTTCCCATTTCCTGGAATCCAAGTGATTTGGGTGCGGAAAAGCTGCATTGCTTTCTGGCAAAGGGTGAAGATAGGGGAACCTTTCCCCACTTTTAATAGATTTTCTAGGCATTTTTTCCTTGGCCCGTGAAAATATTTTTTCCATAGGGCTCTTTTGCTCCAAGTGGGTTTCCCTGTGATTGTGTTCCATAATATTTTTGCCCCCAATGCTAAGTTTTGAGTTTGGAGGTCTTTGAATTGGAGGCCGCCTTCTAGATAAGGCTTGGAGATTTCCCCCCAGCTTATAAGATGCAGTTTCCTTCCCGTTTTCTTCCCTCCCTCCTATAGAAATCGCCCGATCATCACTTCTATCTTCTAGATAACTATACTAGGGGCCAGCAGGAGAGATCTTTGGTAGATTGGGAAGCTGGCCAACACTGCTTTGATAAGAACCACTTTGCCTACTAAATTCAACCAATTAGCTCCCCAGGAGTTAATTATGTTTTTGATCCTTTCTATCAACTGATTCTAGTGCGAGGCTCTAGGGGTGGATTTGAAGATAGGAACTCCCAAATACTTGAATTCATCCCAATTTGTGCAGCCTTCCATTCCCATAATTCTTGAGATTTTGAGCATTTCCCTTGGGGTGATATTCCATCCATAGATTTTACTTTTGTTCACACTGATCAAACTGACTGATATCTCTGTGTAGGTATCTAACTCCTTTTTGAATTTCTTGGCTATCACTGAACTCACACCTCCAAGGAGCAACGTATCGTCTGCAAATTGGGCATGGTTGATATCCTTTACTCCGTTTACAATACGAAGTCTGGAAAGGTTGTGATGCGTTTGACCATCGTCTAGCTAATATCTTAGTACATAAGCTTGGATGGCATAGAGAAGGGGGGAGAGGGGGCACCCTTGTATAAGGCCTCTGGAGGCTTGGAAGAATTTAGTGGCTCTTCCATTAACTAGAGGGGCTATCCAGTGAGAGGTGATGCAAGATTTGATCTAATTTATGAAAGGAGATGCAAAGCCTAACTTCCCCATTACAAGAAACAAAAAATTGTGTCTTACCTTGTCAAACGCATTTGCTAAGTCGAGCATGACTATCATACCTTTATCCTTCCCTCGGATACTCGAGTGTAGAGCCTCTTGAACCAGGATGATGTTGTCCATTATATGCCTGCCTTTAATAAAACCACCTTGATTTTCTGGGATGATTGCAGGGAGAGTATTTTTTATTCTGTTAGCTATAATTTTGGTGAGTATTTTGTAACTGGTATTGCAAAGGGAGATTGGACATAACCTGTCAAAGCTAGACGCTCCTCTTTCTTTCGGGATCAGCACTAAGAAGGAAGAGTTTGTTCCTCCTCCAATTCTGACGCAGGACTGGGATTTCTTGATGAGCTTGGTGAGGTCAGACTTGATGATGTCCCAGCTGTTATGAAAGAATCTAGTCGTGAAGCCGTCTAGGCTGGGGGCTTTGTCCAGATGTAACTGATCTAAGGCCTCTTTAATTTCTTACTGATCCACTTCTTTGGTTAACTTTTTGTTGACGTCTTCATGAACAAAATTTTGAAGCAGGGTCAAAGGATAAGAATTGGGGTCGATGGCCGCGTCCTGAGTTTAAGTGTAAAGGGTTTCGAAAGTTTGCATAGCTACCGATTTGATGCCTTCAATATCTGTTATGGTCTGGCCCTGAGTGTGGATTTTAGTTACCTTTTTGAATTGCTTCTGGGCCTCCACTTTCTTGTGGAAGAACTTGGTATTCGTATCCCCTTCTTCTAGCTAGAGACACTTAGAATTTTGTTGCCAGTACTTTTCTTCTTCTTTGCAAGCTTGGTGCCAATTTTTTTGCAGCTTTGCCTCTTGTTGCAAGATTTCTTGGGTGGTTTCCGAGTCTTCCATTTTGATCTGACGGATTTCTAACTGCCTTTGCGCTTCTTGACGATCAACTGTTGGACTAGAGAGGGTTTTGGCCCATAGCTTTAATGCCACTTTTAGTCTTCTGATCTTTTCTTCCCAAACAAAAAAGGAGGAACCTTTCACTGTTCCATTCTAGATTCTGGTGACCAAGGCTGGGTAGCTTGCCTCCTGGATCCATTTTGGATTGAAATGGAAGGGGATCGGGCCCAGGTTCCTTTCAAAGGACAAATCCAGGGTGATTGTCTTGTGATCTGACACACTGTGCGAGAGAATGACAGACAAAAGATTGAGTCCCAAAATCAAGAAAGAGCTTTGGGCTAGGAATCTATCTAGTCTCGCTACAATATGCCCCGGGCCCACCCTTTTATTGGTCCAAGTGTATTTCCCTTTAGCTGGCTTTATATCCTCCAATTCCTAGGAAGACATTAAATCCTCTACCCATTCCTTTTCTGGGTCTCGAACGATTGAGGCTCCTTTTTTCTCCGACGCTGCAAGGGTTAGATTAAGATCCCCCCCAAGGATGATGTTTTCCAAATCATTTCGTTGCAGGAATTCTCTTAAGGTTTCCCAACATATTTTCTTATCTTCTAGAAGAGCAGGCACATAGAGGTTGAATAGGCTTACCTGACAACCAGTTCCTAGATGGAGAAGGCTGGTGAAGATCCAGTGTTTGCATGTTTCGTGCTTGAAAAGGTCAAACTTATTTGAATTCCAGGTTGTGCCCAATCTACCCGAGTTACCTCTTGCGCTTTCAACAATTTTGTTGCTGGTGTTCCATCTATCTTTTTCTTTTCTAATGAATTCTTGTCCTTCCATGTTGGTTTCTTGGATTAGCAGAATCTTAGCGTTTGAAGTTTTGATGATGTCTTTTAGTGCTTCTTCCTTTGTCTTACTACCGAAACCCCTGTAATTCCAAGAGGTTAGTTTCATTGATTACCTGAGGGGGAGTTGAGGCCTCCTTGGGGGGCCCTAGATTTTTTCATGGTTTGTCTGACACTGATCAGTTGTTTAATAGTTGGTTGCGATCTATTCAGGACATCATTGTAGGTCTCCTTTTCTCTTTCTTCTTTTTTTGTTTTTCTACCTCTGCTTGGTTTTTTTGGAGTGATGTCGGTGCCGATATCTTCCTCAATGCTACTATCTGAAAACACCTCGCCTTCCTCCACCTCTGGATCTTTGCTGAGTTCTTTTTCTTTTGGTCCTTGTTCCTTCACCCTCTCTTGCAATGAAATTTCTATCGGTTTTGAGGTAAGGTTCTGTTGCTCCGGATCCACTTTGGGGTTTGGCTATGGCTCTTTCTCTGATGCATCCTTTTCCTTCTCTAAATCAGTCCCCATACCACTATTTCCTATTTCTACATTAATTCCTAGCTCCGCTGGGTGTGCCTAGACCGCCTTTTCAGGTCTTGTGCCCTTTACCTTTGAGGAGGGTCTCCCTCTTCTTGCCTGTTGCCAGCCTTCACTTGTTTCTTTGTCCTTGTTAAGATATTTTGGGCAATTCCTTTGAAAGTGACCATATTCGTGACATACCCTACATTTGAACGACAACTGCTCATAGTCAAGTTTTTGGTAGTGCTGCCATTCTCCTACCTTTAACTTGATCGCCTCTGGGAGGCCAACCTCGAGGTTTACTTCCACACAAATGTGGGCACATGAATATTGATCCTTTGGATATGCTCTATCGATGTAGTGTCCGAGTCCGTTACTGATTGCTTGGAGCGAGGATGTGTTCCATCAGTGTATTGGCAAATTTGAGAGTCTGACCCACACCGATACTTCCCTGGGGACTTCCGAGTCCAGATCAAAGTTGGGGTTCTAGCGGTTCAGATAGAGCCCTCAGGTTCCCATGAAATAGGGCCCGTTTATGAAGATCAAGTCACGATTTGCTTCTGAGATGAATTCAAAGCTGTAATAACCTCTTCCCACCGCATAGCAAGTTACGCTGTTTTGTATTAAAGGTCGCTAGTTCCTTTGAATCCAGTTATCTGTGGTCTTGATGGAGGGCCAAAGTCCCATGAACTGGCCAACCATCGCATGCTCTGACAGGGACACTGCTACTCGCATGGGATTTTTCGGGGGTAGGTCGATTTCAGGGATCGACTCCAGATGTTTGACAAAACTAGGTAGAGCAGTGGAGGGGAGATTCTTTCCATGGGTGATCTGAAGATTATTGAAAGTCGTGCTAGGAGAGGGAGGGGCCCGGGGCTCCCCACCTCCAATGGCAGCCATGGACTGCCCTAGGCGACCACAACTTGGAAGCCATGAATAAGGCAACTCGGGTTTCTCTTAGCTCTACTTAGTAGATTTCATCATGTTGCATATTGTAGGATATGTTGGATACATGTGCTTATTGTATTGAAAATATTTATCATTCAAAATATGTTACAAACATACTAGATATATAATGTACATCTATCTGTCTTATAAAATTATTATACATCGTCAATTTATTTTAGTTTTCTTTTGTGTTTTTCAGTTCTTAAGTAATTCATCCATGACCATGTCTTCATTTACTGGGTTCTCTTCAACAACTGATGTTGCTTCAGTCCTTTCATGCCGAGCATGCCTGGTCTCGTACCCACGACGTGGAGGATGTTGTGAGGGGCCATCAACTACACAAACAAAAAATACTAAATTTATATGGCCAATTTTTAAATATCATTGAAGTAGTTCATTAATATTAAAAAAAAACTCTGCAATGTAATTATTTACCTGTTGGTCCACTAATCGACATCGTTGGAATGACTGCTATGTTTTCCTAATCATCTTTAGGTCGAGGAGACTCAACTACGAAACTCTCCCATTGAAATGAAAATTTTTTTAAGGACAAAACCGTAAATGTATAAGTAATAAAAAATAGAAGTACAAAATTATCAAGTAAATGATTAATATACAACCATTTTACCATCTTGGGCCTCAGTCACAGGAACATATTGGGGCTACACCCCACTGGGATTGGGCTGTTGGGGGAGAACCATGAACTTTTGGCCGCGCTGCACTATCAAAGATTTGTTGTCTAGTGCTAATGGTTGCATCAATATTTCTACTCCCCCGATTAAAACAAAGTAAGACATTAAAGTTATGGATGACTTCAAACATTTATGTATTTTATAAGTAATGAAAGGTTAATGTAAATTGATTTTTATTTACCTTATCCCGCAAACTGGATCTTGGGTTCTTCCCCATGCTTTTCCTATGATCAACCACGACTTTATAGCCATACTTGTGAACAAGTTGGAGGTCTTCCTCTGTGGTTTTAGTTCCGAAGTCGTCGCCCTGCATTGCATAAGAGCATATATTTTTAATGTTTTTGGCTGCAATAAATTGAAAGTTGTAAGGTGATACAAACAATATTCTTAATATGTTTGGGTACTTACGATTCGTGACTGTAACCTCGAGTAGCCGCCTTGGCCTAGCTTGTGTTGGCCATGTTTGGAAATAATTTATTTGGTTTCCTTCGAAGTGTCCGACAACCTATCATCAAAATTTTCAAGTATGTTATATACCACACTTTTATTTAGATATAAATAAAATTAAAGGTATTGAAATGAAAATATTGTAATTTACCTTGGGGTACTAGTTATTCTTTCTCCCAATTTTTTCAATATATTTTCTTTTGCATCATCAATGATCGCCTTCCACTCCCTCTCTGGAATTGAGGGAGGATGCTCATACCTAGGGTTTCCTGCCAAGATTCATCTATAAACATCCCGCATATATTTTAAATATTCTCTTGCTGCAAAGGTGATCGTTTTTTTATTGAATGTGTCTACTCCAAAGAGGCCTTCGAGATAATCCATAAGTTCTTTCTTGAGGTTGGAATTCTGGAAATTCCACCTCATGCGTAAGGTTGACCCAAAAATCAACAAGGCCTTGCTCTCCAGATGCCTATAAAAATGGTCATTTCCTACACACAAAAAGATATGATCATTAATTTAAAAATAATAATCTAGATGATTTGTGTATGAGATGGACAACATGAAACAATTAAAATATGAAAAAATACCTGGTAGTCTTATTTTTTTTAATGGAAGTTTGTTATTGTCGACCAAAAATGTGCATGAAAGGGTCCACCTGCTGATCACACGTCTAGGTCCAAGAAATGAAACCATGTCAACCACATCATCAACCTCATCTCTGTCACCACCTCTAGAGCCTGACCGTTGTGTGGATGCTTGGCGGTGTGTGTCATGGCTCATATCTAAATTAGGTGTGGAAGATGGAGAAGTAAACAGTACTCTAGCAGATGTATGACAACCCACGTTAGGACTCTGTGGTGTCTCTACAACTCCACTACTACCAACACCGGGATGAACAGGCTCCAAAAATCTATTTATAAAAAAGAAAATGTTTTTTTTCGTGAGATAATGTAAAAGTTAAAAAACAAAGTTTCATAATTGAACATATGAGTACATTAAAAAAAAACACTTTAAATTATGGTTATTACCTTATATGTGTTAAGATGTGACATAAGGACATTGATCCTTTCTAGGATGCCAGGAGTTTGATCTGGACAGTCTAACAAGCTATCAAGTTCCTTGTTCTCTTTAATGATCTTTCTTTTTATTAATACCATCGGATCAAGAGATGAATAAACATGGGCTACCGACTACATATAATTTCAACATGAAAATCAATGTTATTTGAGTTATATAAACAAATGAAATAATTGATCGCCGCACAAATAAAATTATATAAATAAATAATAAAATTCACATAAAATGAAAGTCGAATTTTATAATCAATTACATGTTCTGCGGCGAACCCTTTTCCATGATCATATTGCCACATTATAATATAATATAATTAGAACCCCCAAATAGTGAATAGTCCATCCTCAACCTAGTTCCAATTTTTCAACTTTTTTTTCTATATTCAAAGTTCTAAATAATTTTTTTATATCTTTAGTTTTGGATGCACAATAAGAGGGTGCATTTACCTAAATTAGTAGGGGCACTCATGCATGTGGATTCCCAACTTAGTGAAGGTTATGAATCTCTAGGTGGGTTCAAAATTAATCAATGTCTAGAGGGAGAGCCCAACTTAATGAAGTCAAAAGGGGTACCAAGTGGCAAATTTGACTCTTTCCAACCATGAAATAAGGATAAAGTAAAAATTAGATGGGAGAACCCCATGTAAAAGGGGTTATAATAATTGCTTAGCACACATGCTTGAGGAATGCCCTAGCTAAGGAGAGGACACGTGACAACTAAACCATAAGAACATGGTTTAAAGTTCATCTTGGAAGGAACACTCCACCTTATAAGGCAATATAAAGTGATTGTACAACATGATCAAGGATTATGTATGAAAACAAAGAGGATTGCTCCACTATCTCAAGGTTTGAATTCTTATTTTAAGGAAGGAACATGTTAGAAGAGCATGGTTTGAGGAATCACTTCAAAGGAGAAGGACGTGTGGCAACAAAGACTTTGTCAAACCCTACTTTGAACATCTTTACACCTTTATTGAGGAGTGCCCAACCTTGAAGGGGTTTTCTTGGAGTTAATTGTGGATCTTGAAGAAGTTTAATAATATTTTATTTTATTCTGATACATTGCACATATACTCCTCTTTATTTCTATTTTACATATAATTTTTTATGTCTATGATTGTTTTCCTTAATCATTCCAATGACTAGGCAAGTGCCCTTGGTATTTGTCTTAATCCATAGTTAAGGGACATCCTTGAAGAGGTTATTCCTTCTTATTATGTGATCATGATCCAAAAAGGAAGAAATAAGAATGTTCCTCTTCATTTGAGACAACCCCTCTCCTCTTGAATCATTCGACTCCCTTATAGGCTTCAATAGCCTCACAATTGTGAAATTAAGAAAGGTGCAACTCTATGTTTATCTCAATAAACATCGAGGGAATGACTATATTAAATATTAGCCCCACAATTGTGAAATTAAGAAAGGTGCAACTCTATGTTTATCTTAATAAACATCGAGGGAATGACTATATTAAATATCTAAGAGTAATCCCCATCAACAAACCTTATATGCACAAAGGATATTGAATCCAAAGAAACTCATATGACATCCTCATCCCCACGCTTCATTTTCCCTGCCCACTGATATGATTTTCTCTACCACTATTGTCTTCCTTTTCCCATAAGAAAATTAGGTTGGTGTGATCCATATTTAAAAAAATTGGATATCAATGCAAAAAAATCATGTTGGAAAGGAAGGCATGATGACCTTCTTCAGATTGATCAAAATGGAATGCCTAAGGGGGTTGAGATTCTTGGTGAAGCATATCATCTTCCTAAATGAATTAACAAGATGGAAGAATTCTCACTGTGCCTAGCCATTATGCATGCTAAAAACCACCCTCCCAAACACATGTGATAAAACATCATCAACTCGATTCATTGTATTTATTTACAATGTGAAGGTTTTCTAGATCAATTTGGACAATAATGAAAGTGAATGATGGTAAGATCCACCTCTGCTACCCATTCCCTCGCCATGTAAGTTCACATGAAATTCCCTCTAGCTCGGCCCCTCCTACCTCCAGGACTTCCCTGCCTCCCCTTCAATGATCGCTCCTAGATCTCCTTCTCCGGACGCTCCTCACCAAATATCAAGGCTCGAAGCTACCATGGTGTTCTCCTTGGCTCTCCTCGGCTTCCTCATATGATCTCCCAGTGGTCTCCCCATGGTTTTCTCTCCTCACACACGATAGGGTTTGAAATGTAATATTTTGCCTTTGGTTTATATATTACATAACTAATATATATTATAATTATATATTTAAAATTCATTACGTATATTTAATATTTAATATTATATATTATATGATAGGTTAATGTGTTAATAATAACCTAACCTAAACCTTGAATCTACACCCCTAACCTTCTAAATCATCACCTACAACCCATAACCCTCTAAAAGATGCAAAGATTTATTCCCATTGCTTTGCAGCTGTCAAAGTGAAGAACAACCAAGCACGGTAAACAGCCGAGTAACTATCACCTTCTTAAGGTAGCCATGCCCGGCCATCCAAATTATGATGCACATGAATGGATCACACTACATACCCACTCCAGTCCCTAGGCACTACTATCTAGTGAAACCACATCCAAGGGAATGAGCTTGGCATAATTTGAAGGGAAGTAGTCACTATAATTGCTAAATACCTAAACGCTGAAACATAAATTATCAACCCAAGGAAGTCTTTTGTTTCAAAGATAATCACAAGACCATGGTATGCTTTTCAATCAAAAGTAGCTTTAGTAAAGAAATCCTATACCAATCTTACTTGTCAAACAACCCAAGTTCAGTTAAAATCACAGGAAAGTAACTTCCTATTGCAAACTCTTAAAGATCAATCTAAGAATCCCAAGCATTTAAAAACAATACTCTGCAATGGGAGTTAATCTCAACCATTCTCAGTAATCGAGAACATGACCCTTACTCTCAAACAGTGACTCCAGCATTAACACTCTTTCATGAAAATAACAATGCGGAAAACAATTAACTCTAATTGACAAAAAACAAAGCCACCTAGTTCCTTTCTTTTTAAGCAGGAGCCTTGAGCCTTTCTGTTTTAGCACACTGTGAGGTTGAGGTTTACAGAGAACATGGTAGTTTGATTCCTTTCTTTCTTAGCAGGGTTCTCTAACCTAGTTTCTGACTAACATAGGAAAGTCTACAATGAATAGGATTTTTTCGGTTCTTTTCCTTTCTGATTAGGAACCCTTAACCCTATCCCCGGCTAACACACTTGCAGGGTAAATGAAACACGGGAGACAAAGGTGATTCTCCTGCCCGGTATGAACCTTTAAATCCAATTCTCTACTAGGCATTAATTTGCCGAAGCGAAATGAAACTCATGAGATCGAGGTAATCGGATTCTCTTCCTCATCTCGAAAGCAGAACCTCTTACCGAACTCTCCAGTAATAATGCCAGAAATGAAATCTACAGAGGGCAAGGTGTTGTGATTCCTTCCTGCCTCGAGTAGGAACCCTTTTAACCAAACCTCCGACTAAATAATTTGGTAGCAAGAACAAATCCCACAGAGGGTATGATGTTCCAATCCCTTTCTATCTGAGCAAGAACCCTAATCAAATCTCCTCGCTAGTATAAAATCATCACACAAGATTGGTCATAAAAGCACCACCCGTTCAATAAACTAAGACAGCCGAGGTTTCAAAGGCATCTAAATTTATAAAACAGTGTTTCAGCACACCACAATAAACAAAGCATGGACAGAAATTATGCTAACACTTATCCATTGGGTGAATCTTGTGATGAAGGTGGGTCCTCCCTCCTCACAAGATTCCCATGAAACGAAAAGCTAGAGACTTAATAATCAAAGTGCCTTATATTCATTTGTCGGAATATCACATTACAAATTGAAAGAATAGAATACGCCCCGCCTCGAGTTGCTTTAATGTATCAAAACTTCGATATCTCAAATGCCGGTGATTTCCCGATTTAAAGAGGGAAATCCCTTCGATACAATCATTACAATGTATATCCATACAACTCTAGGATTGGATCTTCTTTCTAAATTAACATAGGATGTCGATTTCACGCAACCGAATGCTAATACAGGAGCTGAACTAGGTATTGCTGTTACGGCTGGTGTAATGTTGCTTCATCGTTGTCGATATCGCTTTCACCACGCGGAACCGCGCTTTGACCGCTGGATCGCTGATCGTGGCGGCTTCCTTTGTAAGGTTTCAGCGATCGGGCTCGGCTCGGCAGCCGGTTTCAAAGACCGCAACTCGACCGTGGTGATAGCTCGGTTTCAAAGATCTCTTACACTTCTGATCGTATGGTTGCCCGTTTCAAAGATTCCGCGATCTCTGACCGAAAAGTTCAGACTTCAACATCCGCGACTCCTGGACCGTAGGAAGCAGCCCGTTTCAAAGATCGGTTCCGTGGTTTCAATAGTCTTTGAATGCTAATCAGTTATGACACTTATGCACTTCTAATCAATAGTTAGGTACGAGAGTAATGTAAAATATCATTTCTACACGTTTAATTTGTTTTGGATGATATTTTACATTACTTTCGTACTTAACTATTGATTAGATAAAGTGATAGTATAGGTTCAAGTATGGATGATCAAGGGTATAATGATGGCAAAAAGAATGGCGAAAAAGGTGCATAGTGTGGTCCCAACATCCCCCAGCCTGCTGCGTGCTGTATGTCCTCAGCAACTCACCTCAATCGAAAGTATGGATAATCGGCTCGATCGTGTAAACTACTCAAGCCGTGAATCGTGGAGGTAATCACCGTCGCTCAACCTCAGAATTTCCTCGCACTGCCATGTCATTGCCGCTTCTTTTTGTTTTGTAACCCATTTTGATATTTCTCTATTGGTAACCATAGAATGGGGAAATGGAACTGATAAACTATCCAATTTTCAACACATTGATGGACACATTTAATGTAACTAGGTACCCAGGAGATTGATGTCTCAAGATTAGTGGGGCTAAAAAGATTGTGTTCCTGTCTTTTCTCAAAATATTTTTTCCAAAACATGTTATTTTCCTGTAGGGCAGTAATCTCTATGGCACTAATGATGCTTTCACAATCCTGAATCACTTCTAACTCCAGTTGCTGAACATGTTCAGTCACACATGGTTGTTTTAAGAACTCATAAAATTGTGAGATAAAGGTAGCTGGTGGTTATGGTCCCATCCAGAGGATTACCGTATTCATTGTTCAAGTACCAAAAGTCACCTTGCCAAGTGCGATTTGGTTGAGGAGAAGTACCGTTCTGGTTGAACATCCCCAACTAGAGGATTTCCATGTTCAACAACCCGCTTTCCTGAATGGCCTCATTATGGAAGTAGGCCTCACATAAGAGGTGCCGATCTCTGTAGAGGCAGCTTCAAAAGTTTTGAATAAAATCTATTGATGAAATGACTTCATAGCTTTCCTTCATAATAGACTTAATCTGAAACTATTAATAGTCTTTCCATGAGAAATAAAGAATAGTTACAGATTGCTTCCCCGGTGGCTAATAGTCACGTGATCATATCAAAGATCTTGACCATTTTTCCTTTTAACTGCTCTTCTTGACTTCTCAATTTCCCGGCGTATCAGTCCAATGCTTCCCAATTTGAGAAGGTGTGGTTCCTCCGTGTTTGCCCGTGGTAATTCTGCGTAAGATGTTACCGGTGGTCTCAAAGATACCTCCTTCTTCCACTTTTGTATTTCTGCTGTCTCGTCTCCACTAGTGAGAAGTCTGAGTTTCATCATGGACGGTAGTAGGATTAAGCATGGTTTGAGTGGACTATTCCCTCGAAGTGGAGAGATTGATTTGACTAGGGGTGGACTTCCCATGGTCATTGTTTGCACAACCCATTGATGATTTCTTTTCTTGACTCGAAGTATTCACGGTTCTTGTTACATCAGTTTAGTTCTGAGGGCTTAGTGGAACCTCGGCCGGTTCTTGTGTTGAGGGTTCAAAGCTTATTTCAAAGGGAGAAGGAGTGGGATCCTTCCCGTACCGAACTTGAACTATCTTATAATCACCGATAATAAATATTTCCGCATCGCGCCATTACGTATTCCTTGCATATGCTTTCAGTAATTTGTTCTGCCAGTGAAGGTTCGTCTAAGGCGACCGCATTTAATTTTGTTCATATGCCTCCTGCCCCTCGGGCTAAGTCTCTATCGGTGTGCTTCCAGCCAGACCCTTAAAACTCATTTTCCAAGACATCGGCCATTGTTGGTTTGGATTTAGAGATGACCGGTTCTCAAAGGTACCATCATCCCCTTTAGCTAGTTCTGTGGGCGCCACGGAATGGCCGCTGATGCCCGCGTTTCTCCGGTGTGTGGAGAGTAGTGTTTCAAAGACCTCAACCCCAATTCCCATGTCAATTTCCATATCGCTGGTGTCTTGTGTTTCCAAATTAATCGAATGGGTATCGATTTTTCACCATGTTACTTGGATGAAGGTGGTGTTGCGCCATCCCTGCGATCTCGAATTCGATTCTCAACATTAGTGATCGAATTTGTGTTGCTCAATCGGATTTTCTCGCCTTTGCTTGATGAGGATGGTGTTACAGCATCCCTGTAATTCCTGAAATTGACTTCATCCTTAGTGACCGGTTCTCGTGGTGTTACCTAATCGGATTTTCTCGAATCGCTTTTGCTTGACGATGGTGGTGTTATAGCATCCTGGGTCTCGACTTCCCAATTTCAAAATCGCTATCACCCTGTGTTGTTCGCATCCTGGTTCCGCAATTCTGTAATTCAATCCTCTTCGGCGTCGCTATCGGTTCTTGTGTTTCACCACTGGATGGGTAGTTGATCAGGTTTCAACCATTTCAAAGTAAATGATGTCCTCAAATTCCACCCTCGCGAACTCAATTTGAATATCACGATCGGTTTTTATTTCACGCGGGTCGCTTCCGTGGTTTCCAGCCATGGTCATTCTTGTGTTGCGTACCAATTCTATATTCTGGCTGTCATGCCTGTTCTGTGTAGCAAATGCCCATGGTTGAATAGGCAAAGATCCCCGGGTTGGGGAGGTCAATGGCTCGCGGGGTTTCACCGAATTGGTGGTGGGTTTAGGGTAGTGGTCATCCGTGGTGGCCTCATTGATTTCTATCTTTTGGCGTAAGAAGGGTGGAAAGGGGCTATCCGTCGCTTTCGCGGAGGTTTTTCAATGATAGCGTATCATTTTCCTCGGCCCGTGAGCTCACACTCATGATATGAAGGGCTACGGAGGTGGAAGACTCGCTGCATGCCACAACTGTAATGGTAGGGTCAATCGGACTGGTCGGTCATGGGCTGGCTATGGGTATTTTGGGAAACTGGGGTTTGATGCTTTTCGCTTTCCTCAGAATTTCCCTGTGGGCTTCAGAATCAAAAGGGTTTACGGGTGGATAATTTAATGGATGGTTCTACAACAAAACCCTGCTGATGTAGCAATTGAACCAAACGATGGGTGACCTGGTTGATCTTTTGCCCTTCGACAAGAATAAAAGAAGGGTTGTTTTTAAATGTACCCCATCAAAAGTATGGAATATTGACCCTCGTCTGCTATGTCTTAACGAGCAAGCAAAGGAAGTCGCGGCCGAGACACTGACAGAGGCCTTCGCGAAAATGTAGTGCTTGATGAATCCGGCACCTCCTACTACCTGGGTTGGTAGTGAACTGAAGCTGGAACCTCCGCCTTTCACATGTTCGGGCCGCCGTGAAGAAACTCTGTTGGACGCCCCCGATGATGTGCTTCCGGCTTAACTGTCGAGTGCCATCCATAGGGAGGCTTGAGACTGTGGATATGTCTTGCTCGGTCACAGAGATTCGGATGCCTACAATGACAGAATGGTTCTCCAAGATTTCGCAAGTAATCGAAGTACTTCATGCATTCATCAGATCCCCGGTTCGCTAAAGTAATGGAGCCATCGTGCAATTTGAAAATTTGGTATGCTGCGGGGGTACTGTTCGAGAAGTGCTGTGGTATCGGGTTCATTTCTTATGGCGGACCCTCCCATGGCTACTAGTTTGGTAGGGAGCAGCCCCAGAGTTGTATCAACCGACGCAGGTGCTTCTTTTCCAGGGCTATACGTAGGAGTAATGGTTAAATGCGAAAAAGGTGATGAACGGGAAATGGCGGCGATGAAATGGGAGGAAATGAGGGTATTATTGATTTGACGTATACTTCCCTTCCCATTAAGTGCGATTTAGTAATAATGGCACTTAAATGGTCTTGATGGCTTAAAATCTTTCTCATTAAATACAGTCTAATCTGAATTACACAAAATTTACATACCTCACCTTTACCATTTGGTTCATTATCTTCATCCAAACTTATATCGTGCTTGTTTGTGATGATGCTATTATTTGTGTCGAGGGTCTGCTATTTGAACTCCATACTTAAGAGCGTAGAAGCTTGCTAACGGGAGATGGTGGAAGGCAGGTGTTTCAAAGAATGAGAAGATCGTAAGCATCTACCGTGATGAAGAATCAACATGATCGGTGTCTCGCATCTAAGAAAATCGTGCGTCAACTGGTGTTTCAAGATCGAATGAATGATGAAGGGTTGTCATAATCGGTGTTTCCGCATCCGGAAGAGGCTAAACAATTGTCGGACTAATTGTTTCGCAATGAAAAATATGGAGAAAAATGGCGGGGTGGGAAGAATGAGAAATATGCCGAATAATGGTGTTTCAAAGATCGTGAAAGTATCGGTGAAGGGTTGTCGACCGTGATTCAAAGCAACGGGAAGAAATGAAAGGTTGGTGGTGTTTCAAAGAATGGGAAAAGTTGCCGCTAATGGTGTTTCAAGAATGGAAGGGGAAAAACGAAACAAGTGGCCGACGGAGTTGTTTCGGGAATAAAAAATGATGGGGAAATGCATGGACTGGAATGTTTTGGGAATGGGAAGAAATGAAAATATGGCCCAATGCTGGTGTTTCAGCAGTGTGAGAATCACTAGTGCTGCATGGTGGTGTTTCAAAGAGATCGGCGAAACAAGGTACCGCGTTTCAAAGATCGGAAATCGAAGTACGACAGCGGTGTTATCGCGGAAATCGCCAGCTGTCGTATAGCTTGTTTCAAAGATCGTGAAAATCTTGTCTCAGAGCTTTGATCCCGAAAATCGATCAGGATCTATATTTCTTTATTGTGGATATTAGAAAAACGAAATTTAATCTATCCTAATACTAAAAAAAAAAAAAAAAAAAAAATCAATCTTGAAAGAATAATGTTATTGTGGGTAGAAACCCCCAATGAAGAGAAAATGAGTGTCTTCCATGCATGTAGCCTTGAAATCTCTTTAGAAATAGGTTTCTGGTAACGTGACGGGAAACATGACCATTTACAAGTAATGGTGTTCTGAAGTCATCGACTCGGGAGTAGCCTTTTAATTGCTCCATTAGGGAAAACCGTGTCGACTTTGTAAGGTCCTAACCATCTTGTGCGCAGCTTCCTCTGAAAATTCTTTTGCAGAACCTAGAATCATACAAGATCCCACTACCTTTTTCGAACTACTTGTTCTTGATATTTTGTCATGCCAAGCAGATCTTTGTTGTTGGATTACTGCTATTTCACGATGGCATCTAATCTTTTCTCGCCTAGTCTATTAAGCTACCGTACTGGCTGTCTTTGCATCTGTTAGATCAAGGTTGGTAGCTAGAGCAGCCCTTAAGGTTTTTATTTCGACCTACAGGAAAGACAACACTCTTCCATAGACCAATTCATAGGGAAAATCATGTGTTTCTCCGTGTAGTCTCCTCAGAGGCCTCATAGTGCTTCAAGGGACTGTGGGATCTCATCCTTCTATTTTTCATTGTTTTTTGTGAGAATGGCTTCTGTTACTTTGTTTGTGTTTTCCACTTGTCCATTGGCTTGGGGTGGTATGTTGTAGTCGTTCTCTGTTGAATATGGTATTTATGAAGGGTGGCTTTGAACCCATGAGAAGAGAAAGGAGGTCCCATCTCAGAACAATTCTCTTGGCATTCCAAATCAGGTGAAGATGTCTTTAAATAAGAATTTTATGATCATTTTCACTATGGGAGTGCCTTACTTCCACCCATTTATCATGTAGTCTCAGGCACTCAAAGATATAAACTTTTTGTTGGATGGGGGGTTAATGGGTACTACAAAGTCTAAGTCCCATCTTCAAATGGTTCAAGTACTAATTGGGGTTTAGTGGCATTTCATCCCTATGGTTGGTTTGGCCTACTCTTTGGCAGCTATCATGTGCCTCATTATTATTTCTTGCATCTTGAAGAGTGAGGGCTAGTAGTACCCCATCCTAAGAATTTATATGTTGTTCTTTGTTCACAAAATGCCCCCACAAGGGTCATCATGGCAAGCCAATATCATACACCTCATCTTCTCTCAACACACCTTCGATTTCCTGGATCATCTCCCTATATTAGAAAAAGGTGCCCATTTATCCAACTATATCGAGCACTTGATGAACAATACTTTGCTTCTCTCGGTAGGATAGGATGGCAACTTCCCCAACTAAATAATTAGCAATATACGCATACCAAGGTGAGTTAAACCGTAATAAGTATTCATCAGAGCGAATCATCCACCTGGTTATCATCATTAATTGTCAATGGAGAAAGGAAATCAACAACTACATTCTTCCGGTCCGCTACAATTATATCAACTCTGTACACACAATGCCCATCCGGTGACTCTAGCATTTGGTAATAGGTTTATTCATTGGTACTTGATAGTCGAAAGTGATCAGTATGGACAAAGTAGTATAGCCAAGAATGTAGTTCAAATTTATTAATTGCATGTCTAGGAATTCCTTTTCAGGATCAGATAATTGAGTTCATAGGGACATATTTTTGCCGATGAAATATATAGCATAAGGGAGGTATATCTTCCTCGCCCCAAAACAAATTCCCATAGCAAAGGTCTCAAGCATCTGAGGATATGTGAAAGGGAGGTCCAATCAAAATCTTCTAAGGATAGGGGTCAGATAACTGATCCTTCTGTATTTTAAATGCCTCTTGACAGAGATTGGTCCAATTAAATTCAGCATTTTTCATCAAGAAAACAAACTGGAGAAGCTATTTTGGAAAAGTTTTAATAAATCTTCAGAGTATCCACAAAGATGTCCTAGAAAAGACTTCTACTGCCAGGCTTTGGGAGTAGGAATGTTCTTAATGACTTGTATTTTGATGGGTCTACCTGAATTCTTTGAGATGAGATAGTGTCCAAGCACAATCTTCACCTACTCATCATATGGGCATTTTTCTCAGGCTAAGGAAAGTTGTGCTTGTATGCATCTTTATACCTTCTCAAGGTTTCTTACGATGACCTCTTCAGATTGATCAAAATGGAATGCTTAAGGCGGTTGAGATTCTTGGTGAAGTATATCATTCCTAAATGAATTAACAAGATGGAAGAATTCTCACCTGTCTAGCCATTATGCATGCTAAAACCACCCCCAAACACATGAGAAAATGATCATCACCGGGATTAATTGGATTTACTTACAATGTGAAGGTTTTCCAAATCAATTTGGACAATACTGAAAAGTGAATGATGGTAACATCCAATCACCATTATCAATCGTGCTCACAGTGTTCCCTATAGCTCGGTCTCCTCCGCCCTCTATGACTTATTTCTTCTCCGATGTCGTGCCCTAGATCTCCTTCTCTGAAGTTCCCTCACACAGATCTCAGGGTTTGGGAAGCTACTCATGGTGTGCTCTCCTGGCTCCTCTTCTCCTGGGCCTCCTCATATTATCCCTCAGTAACTCCCAGCTATTTTCTCTCCTCACATACCTATTGTGGTTTGAATGTAATTTTTGGTTTAGATTATTATATATAATTAATATATATTATAATTATATATATTTAATTAATATATATTTGAACATTAATATATTATATATTATATGATAGGGGTTAATGTGTTAATAATCACCTAACTTACACCTTGAATCTACACCCCCTAACCTTCTAAATATCACCCATAACCCATAACCCCTTCTTAAAGATGCAGCAGATTTATGCCCATTTCTCTGCATGTCAAAGTGAAGAATTCAACCAAGCTGGGTAAACAATGGAGTAACTATCACTCTTAAGGTAGCCAAATTACTGGCCATCTAATTAGTGATGCACATGAATGGATCATTGACGATATTACCCACTGTCCCTAGGTACTATATTCTAGAGAAACCACATCCAAGCCCATTCCCTTGGATGTGGTTTGTATACTAGCGGTGTTGTCACTATAATTGCTTAATTAATTTTAAACAACTAAGGAAACATAAATTATCAAACCCAGGAAGTCTTTTATTTCAAAGATAATCAAGACTATATATGCTCAATTCCAAAGTGCTTTTAGTGTTGTAAAGAAACTTATACTAATCTTACTTGCTCAAATAAACTAAAGTTCTGTATTAAATCACAGGAAAGCAATTCCCGTATTGCAATTCTTTTAAAGCTTATTTAAGAATCCTGGATTACATCAATACTTGCAATGGGAAAGAACAACTATTCTCAAGAATCAGAGAATATGACCCTTACTCTCAGAGACTTTCAAGATTAACACTCTTTCATGAAAATAACAATGCAGTAAAACAATTAACTCTAATTGACAGAAAACAAAGCTACCTAGTTCCTTTCAAGCAGGAGCTTGAGCCTACTCGCTTAGCACACCCTGTGAGGCTGAGGTTTACGAGAACAGCAGCTTTTGATCCCTTCCCTTTCTCGGGTGGATTACTAACCCGCTCTCAGTTAGCACCAATGAAGATCTACGAAAACAGTGGCGGTTTCGTCTTCCTTTCTGAGTAGGAACCTTAACCCTATCCCCGGCTAACACACTTGCAAAGGTAAAAGAAATCTACAGAGGACAAGGTGTTTTGATCCTTCCTCACCGGTAGGAACCTTTTAACCAATTCTCCGACTAACACACTTGCTGAAGGAAATTAAACCTACAGAGGTCGAGGTAATCAGATTCCTTCCTATCCGGAAAGTGTGAACCCTACCTGAACCTCTGGCTAGCACATAGCAGGAAATGAAATCTATAGAGGGCAAGGTGTTGTGATTCCTTCCCATATGAGTAGGAACCCTTTAACCAAACCTCGACCAGCACACTTGCGCTAGTAAAACAAATCCTACAGAGGGTAAGGATGTTCCAATTCCTTCGCCCCGAAAGGTGAACCCTAATCACCCTCGCTAGCATAAAATCATCAGCACACAAGATTACATAAAAGAATCACAAATTTATTCAATAAACTAAGACAGAGACAGTAGTGTTTCAAAGAAGTGGAATTCATAAAACAGTGTTTCAGTACACGACAATAAACAAAGCATGGACAAATTATGCTAATGCGTTTTATTCATCGGGTGAATTCAGAAGGTGGCCCTCCTTCACAAGATTCCCCGAAATGAAAAGCTTAGAGACGAATAATCAAAGCAGCCTTATATTCATCCGTCGAAATATCGCATTACAAATTGAAAGAATAGAATACCTCCCCACTGGAGTTGCTTTAATGTATCAAAACTTCGATATCTCGAAATGTGATTTCCTCCGATGCAGTGAGGAAATCCCTTCGATACAATCATTACAATGCATCTCCATCCAATCCTAGATCAGATCTTTCTAAATTAGCATAGGGATGTCCCCTGATTTCATGCAACCGAATGCTGAATGAGGTATTGCCGCATACCGGTGTAATACTCTTCATCGTTGCCGAGGTATTTCAGCACGCGGAATCCCGCTTTGACTGCTGGATCGCCGACCGTATGGGCTTCCTTGTGTTTCAAAGATCGCCGGTTCTAGCAGTTTTCCAGAGCCACCATCTCGCAACTCGACTGTAGGATAGCTCGTGTTTCAAAGATTCATGCACCTCGGACTGTGTATGGTCAAGCCTGTGTTTCAAGATTCAAGCATTCGAATCGGTAGCAGTTCGCACTTCAAGATCAAGCACTGGACTGTGTAGCAGACTCGTTTTTCAACATCGGTTCTGTGTTTCATTAATAGGCCTTGAATGCAAATCTTTAGTTTTGGACACTTATGCATTTTTTAATCAATGGTTAAGTACGAGTGATGTAAAATATCATGCAAAAATGTGATGTTCTATTAAACGTGTAGTAATGAGAAAGGACGTTGTATACCTTTGAGATGATCAGACAAAGTGATAGTATAGGTTCAAATATGGATGATCAAGGGTATAATGATGGCAAAAAGTATAGGCAAAAAGGTGCATAGTGTGGTCCTAACAGCGGGGAAAGAAGACCCTGTTGAGATTGACTCTAGTCCTAACCCATTCATAGTTTGGGAAAATTAGGGCATAGTTTGAGAAAATTAGACCATAACATTTGTCTTTGGGAGTCAAATTGATGATGGAAACAAGTGGGTGTGTGAGTCAAATTTGAGTCTAGAAACCCTCCCATATCGTTAAGGAATGTGAATAATATATCTACGATCATGATGGTATAAAAATGAATGAGTTTATCTTGATTTCAAGAATAATTTATCCTCTATTGAACAAGGACAACCACGTGAAGGTGGAAGCTCATATGGACCCTCCTCTCCCCCTCACATCACTCTCAATTCCCCAATACCCAATCTATAAAATAGAAAATAATCGAAAACAACCTAGTAAGATTCATGCATATAAACTACAAAAACAAAAATTACTGAAGGTAAATGAAATTATGTGTTTGTAAATGATATTTTTAGTTTACCACATACTTTAGTATATTGGTGACTATTTTTAGGTTTAACATAATAATTAAATAACATGTAACATAGGATATAAAAACGTCGCATAACACTTCAAAACATGTAATTAACCCATGACATAAGTAAATTATTTTAAGAGAATAATTCATACAAATTAAAATATATAGTCACGTACCTGATCCAACTCAACATCTGTATAATCATCCTTATTCTGTATCTTCTTCTTCATATAAATTGACATCTGCATCATCATCTGGTTAAGAAACAGTGTTGAAAGGATTGACGATATCATGATCGTCATTAATTGTTGGAGTTACTTCACACACACCTAGGATTTCTTTTTCCTAAGGTTTTCCCTTGTTTATTAGTCATTATTGAGTCTCCAATATTTTAGGAAGAATATTCCTCTAGGGAGAATATTCTCTTCAGTTTTCGCTTCATTTTGATCAGTTGAGTGGAGTCTAGATGCTACATTGGGATTATCACCATGCAACATTGATATCATCACCGACTAATGCACATTGTCCTTGGGATCATCACCATACTAGTGCATTACTCATGATTCCCCGATCTCCTCCTCACTTCACTTTGTTTCAGTCAATTAACTGAAGACCGATAGACTAGTTAACTCAAACTAGGTGGCATTTCACTCATGTAACTGTCTGATAGACTAGACTAGATGACAGTTTACTCCCGTAACTGCTGGTGTGTGTCCAGATCACTCTAGACCACCACTATGGTGCATTAGTTACTCATGCATCCTATATCTATTGTAAATTATTCACACTTTGAGTGTGGAATATATTTAATGAGAATTCTTCCATTCTTTCTCTCTTGCTTCTTCTTTCTCAATTTCTCTCTGCAAATGTGTGTGGTATTTTCTATCTAGATCTATTCTGTGTAGGTTCAACAGATTTACATGGTATAAGAGCTGACAAACTGCTAAGCAAAAACTACACCAAATTATTTTTTGCAGGTACTGAAGATTGAAGAACGCAAAAATGATGGATTATTCGTCGACAATACTTCTCATGCCTCATAACTATTTGGAGTGGAAGCCAAAATTATGCTTCTGCTCAGATGCAGAGGCTTGTACCAAATAACTATGGAAATGGAAGTAGAGCCTGATTCCACCGATGAAAAAAACGATTTTCTCAATAGACAAGATATGGCCATAGGATGTATCCTCTGGTTTATTTCTCCCGAAATTCTCCATAAAGGATATGATGACTCACAAGAATAAAATCCAAATGAATTATGGACCATATTGGAGTTTCTATTCGGGAATAAATAATATTGTGAATATTTCATGCAGGAGGTTGAACAGATAGAGCCAGAAGAGAAGTCATCAGAAGATCAAGCCTCTTATTATGAAGAGTCTTCTACAAAAGTATTTGCAAAAATTAGTATTCCATTAATTGAAGATGATGTCTACTCCATTTTAGATTTTTTTTCTTCTAAATTTCATGTGGAAGATATATGGCATGCATCTCAGGGGTCACATGCAGACACTTTTCCATGCGCACTGCATGCATCTCAGGAAGCAAAAAGGGAGTCGTGCACATACGAATCAATTCTGATATTTTCTAATCAAATTTTGCAGAAACAAATTGGATATTTGAATTCCTTTTGGGAAAATGTCCAATTTCAAAAAATAATTCATCCAAAATGGAGTCCGGGAAGTGAAGTTATGATCATTTTAAAATTAACAAATTTTCAGCGTTTTTCCTGAAACGACCGCACGATTTTCAAAATTCCATCCAAACTTTGTTTGGATCTTATTAATTACAAGAAGAGAAAGTGAATATGTGTGGACATCTCAATGATGCATCTACTTCATCATATCCATGCAGACATCTACATCTTCAACAAAATCTTCAATGAGCACAAACTTGCACAGTTGCGAGGTCTTCTTGGAGTGAAGGACATGGTTTCTTAGCGACTGCTTTTTGTTCCTTCTCATTTTATNGGTGGGGGGGGTGGTTTCTCATGAGGTTTTCCCTCTTTCCTTGTTTATTTCAGTGTATCTTTTGTATTTGGGTACCTAACATGGCCTCGTTGTCGGGGCCCATTCTTTATTTTCACCATAGTGATGTTCAGGGGGTGTTGGAGTTACTTCACACACACCTATGATTTATTTTTCCTAAGATTTTTCCTTGTTTATTAGTCATTATTCAGTCTCCCATATTTTAGGAAGAATATTCTTTTCAATTTTCAAGTCAGTTTGATCAATTGAGTGGAGTCTAGATGCTACATTGGGATTATCACCATGCATCATTGGGATCATCACCAACTAATGCGCATTGTAATTGGGATCATCACCAAACTAGTACATTACTCCCGATTCCCTAATATCCTCCTCACTTCACTCTTTTTCAGTCAGTTAACTGAAGACTGATAGACTAGTTAACTCAGACTAGGTGGGAGTTAACTCCCGTAACTGCCTGAGAGACTAGACTATGTGGTAGTTTACTCCCGTAACTGTTGGTGTGTGTGTCCAGATCACTCTATACCACCACTATGGCTCATTAGTTACTTATGTATCCTATATCTATTGTAAATTATTCACTCTTTGAGTGTGGATTACATTTAATGAGAATTCTTCCATTATTTTCTCTCTTGCTTCTTCTTTCTCAATTTATCTCTGCAAATGTGTGTGGTATTTTCTAGCTAGATCTATTCTATGTAGGTTCAACACATTTACACATTCATAATGAAGCTAAATCTCTCTAAAGATCATGATAAGGCTAGTTGGTTGTACACAAGATTAATGATTTTTCATTTAGGGTTTAATATGGATTTTGTAACTTGGATAAAGAGGTTCTTATATTCTATGTATTATCCTTTCTTGCTAATGGATTTGCATCCATTTTCTAGAGACTCTCCTAAGGATTGATATAAGAGTGTCCGTTGTCACCACGTTTTCTTTTGTTAGTAGCAAAAGGGAACTTAGTAGATATTTGATCCATGAAAGAGTTATGGAGGGGTTAAAATGTGTTAAGATGGGTGGTCTTTTGAATCTATCACATCTCCTTTTTGTGGATGGTGTACTTATTTTGGTGATGATTCTATTCAATATTCACATGTTTTTCAAAGGGTGTTGGAGACCTATGGAATTGTCATGGGTATGGATATCAATTCCCACAAATCTTCAATTTCCTTTAGTAAGATAGTGAATACAAAGCATAGGGAAACCTATAACTTACTTCCTAATTTCAAGGTCATTAATTTAACAAAGAAATGAAGTATTTTGGAATCATGTTAAAACAAAATAAGTATGGGTTTCAAGACTAGCAGTAGATTTATAAAAAACATTGAAAGAAGAATCAACTCTTGGAACACTAGGTGGCCATCTATAACAGGGAGATTAACACTTGTTAAATTGGTACTAAAAGCCACACTTGTTTATCAACATTTATTTTGTATATCCCCAAAGGAATCCTCAGTAAAATAAAAAAAAAGGTTTCAATTTCCTTTGGATAGGTAAGAAAGAAAATACTGGGCATGCCCTTGGTCAAATGGGATACACTATAAAAACTTGAGGATTTGGGGGTTTTGGGGATTGAAAAAATATCTTTCACTTTGGTAAGGAACTTGCTAATAAAAGTATGTAGATACTTATTTTAGTTAAAGTTTTGTGGCAAGAGATAATGGTGCAAAAATACCTTGATCCACTTTCTATAGAATAATGTCTAAGGAGCCCTATTAAAAAAATTGTCAATGCTTATATTATATGGAAAAATATTATACTTTCATTCCCAATGATAGGGAATCGATTGACTTGGAGAGTTGGGGATGGTAGAAAAGTTAGGGTGGGATTAGACCAGTGGGCTAGTTGTGAAGTAATTCATGCGTTATTTGTTGTACTTATTCAATCTCTTAGGTAGACTGAGGTGATTTATATAGTAGATGATCAATATCCAAATAACTCTTTTATGTGGTATGAAGATTGGAAGTCAGTGGGTGATTCAGGAATGGAGTGAGTGATGGTGGGGGAATGGGGAAGGTATATTCAGAAATTGGCCTCATGTTCTATCACTAAGTAGGATAATGGAGAAGGTATATTAAGAAGTTGGCATCATGTTCTATCACTTAGCTTTAGGATGGATCTTCATGCATTAGTTTAGTAAAAACAATTACTTAAAGATAAATATATAGCTAGAATATGCTATAAAGCTATGTTTTGGGAAGTAGATGAAGTTCAACCTAAATGGTGGTGGAGAAAGTTTTGGATAATTAAAGCTCCACATAAGAAAATAATCATTATGTCGTTAGCTTTATCCAAGGAAGTATAAACTTGGGAGGTTTTCTTAAACAAGTCATCGTAGGGTCCAATTATTTGTTACATGTGCAAAAATCATAACAAGACTATTCAACATATTCTTATTGGTTGTAATTTCTCCAAGGAGGTGTGGTCAATATTTTCAGTGATGATACAATAGAGAGCACATTGCCGACATGGTGGAAACAATACGTTGGTGTAAGCTCATAGAGTCCTTTTGGTGAGTGTTTGTTGGGATTTGCACAAGGAATTCAATGATATTTGAATATTAGTTGATAATTCCCCTTCAAGTCTTCTACACGATGCAATTTTCTTATCAAGTATTATATCTTCTAGTGAAGGTTAAAGACCCTAGGCAATCTAGTACCTTAGATATTAATGAGACCAAGTGATGGGGATTTTTTTATGGAGTGTCAAAGAAAATTCCAAGATTAAGTGGAGTTGGATGTATACTATTCATCTTAGATAATCATGGGTTGGATTTCAAATATTGATTGGGAAGGGTCAACAACAACATGGATGAATTGTTGGTGGTCACTGTCCTGGTTGGATTGACACATGACAAGGGGTTAATATAACTACAAATATTTGGTGACTCACTTTTGTGGTGTATTATCTTAACAACATGATTGGTAATCAAAACATTATCCTTGAATATCATTTGGTTGACCAAGATTTTGAGCTCATATCTAGGTTTGGTTCATTTTATTACATACATATTTTCAAACAACTTATTGGATAGGAAAATAAATTGTCCAAAGAGGTAATTGATGGATAGGATGGATTGTGTATAGTAACACATACTAGGGAATGTTTATCCTCTCCCTACCCAACCAACAATTGTTTTGGTTAGCTTGATGCAATGTTTAATTTAGTGGAAGGATGCTACATTAATGAATTTGTAGGAGTATCTTTGAAAAGATTGTGGTGACTATATTCTCTTTAAAAAAGTATAATATGATTGATTCCTATATGGATTACACAACAAAGTTTCTTTGAAATGTTGATCCATGTATGATGACCATAAATCTACTAGAGTTATCCTTAGAATAATTAATCTCTAGAATTCATTATCTTTCATTTTATTAGGGTAGTTTGGTAAACACTCTTTAATACTATGCATCCTAGAAACTTTCATAATATCACTTTAATTATTTTCTACTTGAAATAAAAAAGTTACACTTTTTTTCTTGGAAATAAATAAATATCACTCTTTAGTACCATGCATCTTAGACACTTTCAAAATGTCACTTTACATTTTCTACTTGAAATAAAAATGTTGCACATTTTTTTTTACTATGGTGGAATTTACCCTAGGGGCCATTAAGGGAATGCGAGAAAGCACCTAGATGGTTTCCTTGAGGAAATTTTCCATGGATATGTGTATGTGTGGAAAATTTCCTCTAAAACTTAAATCCTCCAGGTTCATCCTAAGATTCCTTGAATGGTAATGTCACTGCTTGACAATAAAATGTATATCTAACCTCGAGGGACCTAGGTGGATTCAACCTCATGACCTCCTTGGCCATTACAACTTCAAAATGGTAAGTAAAATCACTTGAGTTAACCATTCCGTTTCTCTCTCCCTCTCTCTCTCTCTCTCTCTCTCTCTATGTGTGTGTGTGTGTGTGTGTGTGTGTGTGTGTGTGTAAGGAAAACCTCACTGGGAAACCTAAGGGATTCTTTCCCATATTCGTGGATGGAATCCATAGTAAACCCGTTGGAATATAGTAGTGTGACTAACTAAATGGAATTTGAATCACGCACTTTTTAGAATAGAACTAGAAAAATTCCCAACAACTCGTTGAGCTAACCCCCTAGGATTTCAAATATTTGGAACATCTCAACCTAGCCTTAAGCACTTAAGAAAGAGTGAGATTATCAATACCTTACTACCCCTATTCTCCCCATAATGGGAAAACATGTCTCACAAGTGGGATTTGAAACTAGGTGGGCAGGATAAAAACTTCTCCTCTTAACCACCGAAGCTAGACCCAATTGATTATTTGTCTTTGAATCTCCCTCTACATGTGTGTGTGTGTGTAAATTGGGTCTATCTTGGATGGTTGAGAGGAAATTTTTTTATCCTCCCCACTTGGGTTTAGATCTTTCTTTTGACATGCTCACTCTTAGTAAGCCAATGGTTGATTAAAATTAGCAAGGTACCAAAAATCTCATTCTTCCTTACAAGATTGGTGGTAGATGAGATGTCACACACACACACACACATACCTGCTGGATTCCACCTATTTCAGTTATAACCTACATAAGAGTTCAACCATAAGCTATAGTCCATTCAAAATGGTGAACAAACAAAAACCCCTAACTACTCATTTAGTGGTACAAGGTTACTATGGGATGAGTCCATCTTGGGGCGAGTTGGTATTCGTCAATATGGGTAGAGAATATTTCCCACCACCCAAAGGAATGGCTCCATCCTTGGTGCAAAGGTTTGAGTGATCATTCAAAGTATTTGAGAATATCGACAACATCACCTACAAGTTGGATCTTCCATATAACATGATAAACCATCATCCTATCTTCCATATCAATCAGTTCAAACCATGCCAAATGGATGCAGATGACCCAAGTTGAGTTGATCCATTTAGGATTCTTGCAAAGATTGCAAACAAACCTGAATTGGAAGTGGAGAATATCTTGGCACATAGGATCTCGGGTGTTGGCCAATATTAGTAGCATGAGTACTTTTTTCATTGGAAGGACAATCCTGATGAAGAATAAAATTGGGAGAGACATGAGTCATTGTGGCAATACAAAAACAAGATCCATGAGTATGATAGGAAAAACTATGAAGCTTGTGCGAAACATAGTTGTCGAGATGAAAACAAGCCTAGTGAGAAGGATGTAAATCCTTTGACACCCAAGTGAGTGTGTGATCTTCCTTGACAAGCTCTGAGACAAGTTCAGTCTATGAAGTGGTTAGAGCACGTACATTTGGGAAAGTTATCATCTTATAAAGGCACGAGTTGAAGGATTGCACCTTTAATTACAACAAATGCTAAGTGAGTTAGACAAGTTGGAGTGTTATGTCCCTAAAAGGCTCTACTCATGCATACATGGCATTGGCCCTCTTACTTGCATAATTTTCCAAATCAATGCTGAGAAGCTCTACTTAAAAAACCATTTTTAGAGCATGTACGCACCCTGCACCACTACAACTCGCGTACATATGCTTGTTGCATGCTAGACATCCCACATACATACGCTTGATGCACAATACACAACTTGCGTATACCTCCAAAAGTTGCAACAATTAAAAAG
Source organism: Picea sitchensis (assembly GCA_010110895.2). Lineage (NCBI taxonomy): Eukaryota > Viridiplantae > Streptophyta > Pinopsida > Pinales > Pinaceae > Picea > Picea sitchensis. The sequence continues at coordinate 60,649 of SNQJ01S0018487.1, forward strand.
TTGTAAGGAATTCAGTGGAATTCACAGACTATTGGAGGTTTCCCAACCAATTGACCTTATATAGCTCGTCCCCCAACCGAATAACCATCCTTTTGTCATATAAAATGAGGTGTTGGGCTCTCATTTCAAAACTAATCATAAGAACAATGAAACTCTGCCCAATTTCACTTCCCTTCCTTGCCCAAGCATTTGCTACCTTTTGTGAGTTACTGCCTCAACATTCCCTCTTCAGCCCCTTTTCTTCCATTCAATCCATTCCCTTCCCTTGAGGTGATTAGCAGATTGAGAGAAGAGGCATATTGAAGGTTCACTTGGATCATCGTAAAGAGGAGCCTAGACCAGGTTCATGGAGTGGTGGTTGACAAACATTGTAAGTTTTAGTCTTTGTTTAATGAATAAAATAATCTTTTTTCCTTGTCCCAAATGATGATGTTTTGTGTCTTTTCTTTGATTTATACATAAAATTTGATATCTAACCCTAATTTATGAATATAAATAGCATGCTTGTAGCCTTTGTTTTCCTTGTTTTGGATGCAAGTCATCTTTGGGAGGAAACTTGTAGTCTTTGGAACTATAGATCTTCAGGAGATCATCACCAGACGTTGGGATAAAAGGTATAGCTACCGATCTTCTCTTCTACTGCTTTCTGTTCATTTATTTTGGCATGTTTTAGATAGAGTAGAAACTAGATTGACTTTTAGACAGTCATTTGCTCTATCTATATCTTAAACCCTGGTATAGTTATAGGGGGGTTTTCCTGCTAGCAGAACTGGCGACCATACTAGGTATCTCTCTAGGGTTTTTAGGGAGGTTTTAGGGTTGTTGATTGGTTTTTTGTTTTCCTTTCGAGTTTCAGTCAAGTTTACTGAGTCTTTTAAGGGTTTCTAGTCACCTACAAGGTGCATACCAGCTTTCCCTGCCTTGTAAGTCTACCTTGTTTTTTTATTTTTGAAAAGTCTCAGAGGTGTATGCACCATGTTTAGGGTCAGCTCACGTACAAACACGTTTTGCACAATAGAAAACCCGTGTACATACGCAGGCTACTTATGCAACAACTCGTGTCTCTATTTCATGAAAGCATTTTTTAATAAAGAGAGAGTTTGTCTCTTTCCTGATAGAAGTTCAGACTTCTCAGGACTTTCTTGAATCGATTAGAGTCTCTTCCTGTGGCCATAGCTTGGGTTTAAGTTTCGGTTTACTTGTTCCTTAGTCTTCTTGTGTTTTCCCCAAAAGGTTTAGAGCGAGTTGTCAAGTTTCGGATCCGCCTTTTGATTTCTTGATTGAATCCATGTGATCCACAGTGGGCTTAGGGTCTTTATCAGTCTTCTTTTCAATTTTCTCTTTGTCCTTGTTTCTTGCTTTGAAAAAACAAAGTAAAGTTTTTACTTTAGTTTTTTCTTGTTAAATCAGTTAGAAAAATAAAAAAAATATTTTATTCTCTTACATTTAGTTTGGTAAAGTAGTCAAGGTTGTTATTTGCAAAAGAAATAAAGGGTCTTCATTTCAAATTTCTTGTCGATTTCCTTAAATATAAGTAGTTTGGAGTCAAACGAAATCAAGTTTTATGCTTTCTTCATTTACAAGATCTTGAAATATCAATTAGAAAAATTGAATTTACAAAGAGTTGTTTACAAGAATTGCTTTAATTTTGAAGTATATTTTTCTTTCAAATGCTTTAAAGTTCTCTTCCTTATTCGTCTCTTCATAAAATCATCAGTTTCACTATCTTCATAACACCATCAGTTTCACTACCGTACCCTTTGCGTAAATCAAGCCTTAAAATTAACGCTTAATCTAAAATACATTAGACTTTATGTTTGTAGGGTTCACCAACTAGTTTAGGGTTTTAGGGCCTTGAATTAAGTGTGAAGAGGAAACTCTTCAAGGCCACTTTAAAAAAAAAAATAGAGTTTGAGATAGGGAGTGTTTTAAGTACAGTGTCGTAAGAGTTAGTCGGGACCCCCATCTAACATAGGGGATAAACATGAGGTCGCCTGAGGAAAGGAAAAGGAGATAACCCCTCCAAAGATGGACTAAACGTAGTGGGGATTGTATATTGATGGTCTTTCTCGGGAACAATATCGATCACATTTTCCTACAGAGCTTCATGGACCTAGAATCCATTTGAGATCCTCAGTTGTCTTTCAGACCAATTTATTTCAATACCCTTGAAGGGCTTCAAACGTGTTATCCTGCTCATTACGATATTCCCAATTGTCGACTGTACCTTCCTAGTAACTGACTACGAGCTGGAAACCTAGTTGCTCATAATTTACGGAATTACACAGGTGACTTCAGGGGTATACCGCAATACCTAGGGAGGACATTGGATCACGCTTCACAGAGTATAACCATAGGGTTCTTCCATGTTCAAGTTTCACTTACACCGGTTAGTTGCTCTAGTGTCGATTGGTGTAATCGTCCTTCCCACTAGTTAGTCGATTGCTTGATTTATCTTTAGGAAAATTTTATTGTGTGATCTATGATCCGTAGTTTTCCATAGTGAGTTAGTCATTCATTACTTTGGGTCTCTAACCTAAGGTGGTAGACCACCCACTCCGCCGGTCATGAGGAATTTTCGGTCTTCCTCTTAGAAACGTGGAGCTACCTCTTTATAGGCATTGTTTTTTATACCACTAGTTTGCCATAGTCAGTGTGTGAGACTTTTACAAACTTGAACGATCCCGCAAGGGGAGAACCTATGCATAAGATCTTCATGGCTAAAGTTCCCAATGATACCAACCAAGGAACCCCTTTGCAAGGGTATTCTTGTGCTATTCCTTTCTTTGGAAATGTTGGTGTCCCTTTGATGGTCACTTTGTACATTCCTGGGTTGAATGTGGGACTACCAGTTTGGTTGGGTACCATTCCAAATGTCCCGAATGCTCTTGATGCTTCTAATTTAAGCACCTTATGTCATGGGAATCATGTTGATGTTCCTTTGTCAACAAAGTATTCTCCTCCTCCTTCTACCTACTCTGGTGAAAGTCCAACTACTAGTAACTAGAAGTCTAAACAAAATAAAAAGAGGAAGAAGTTTATGAGTCATGTTGGCGATAAGTCATCAACCTCTATAAGTCATGTTGAAGACCACCACCCAGCCTCTGCAAGTCATGTTGGGGGTAAACAACCAACCTCTGCGAGTGATGTTGGAGATAGATCATCAACCTCTGCAAGTCATGTTGAAGACCAACAACTAGCCTTTGCAAGTCATTCTAGGGAAAACGTCCAATCACTTCTATTCATACTAGTAATAGGTCTATATCCTCTGTGATTTATGTTATTGACCAATCACCAACCTATGCAATTCATGTTGGAGATGTGCAACCAACTACTGCTAGTCATGTTGGGGGGAAATAACCAACCTCTGCTAGTCATGTTGGAGATAGGTCAACAACCTCTGCAAGTCATGTTGAAGACCAACACCCAGCCTCTACAAGTCATGCTGGGGGAAAAATTCCAGTCACTGCTAGTCATACTGGAAATAGGTTTGTATCCTTTGAGAGTCATGTTATCAACCCACCACCAACCTCTGCAAGTCATGTTGGAGATGTGAAACCAGCCACTACTAGTCACGTTGGGGGCATTGATTTTGTTGAGAAACCTAGATGGATAGGACATAAGCCTAAGTTCCCTTGTAAGGTTTTCAAGGAATATCACCTTACTCATTTATGCCCTAGCCTTCCATAGGTACGAAGATTGTGGTCCCTTTCTACAAGATTTTCTGATTCTGAGTCTTTTGAGGTTTCCTCACAGCCTATTCAACCAATGGTTGAGAAAGTGGTCATGTCGATACAATCTTTGGTCGATCCCACTCCCTTTTTGGGGGGGTGATGCGCCTTTAGACCATGTTTTCTCACATTCTATTCATCCAGTGGTTGAGAAAGTGGTCAGACCGATGCAATCTTCGGTTGATCCCACTCTTCTCTTGGAGAGTGTCGATTCTACCAAAGTGGCCACGTCAATGCAATCTTCGGCTGATCCCACTCTTCTCTTGGGGATTGATGTGTCTATTGACTATGTTTTTAGCATTTCCATCTCAGTACTTTAATAACAAGAGGGAATCCCGCTCACTTCGAGCACACCCCCCCCCAAGTCCTAGGATGGTTTCCTTTGATTGGAATGACTTTGTTGAGCCTCACCTTCCTTCTTCTACACCCTTTCAATTAAGGGTTGAAGTTAATTCAAATAACGTTTACTGATGTATTGTAGATGAAGGAGCCTCCGCAAGTATTCTATCCTCCTCGGCTTGGAAAGATTTGGGTTCTCCCGAGCTTATGTCTGCATCGCATGAGATGTTGGCTTTTGATAGAAATACTAGTGAATATTTGGGGATTCTTCTTCAGTTGCCTATCTCGTCAAGTGGGATGTTAACGTGGTGCAAGGCCCGTTAGATTTCAATATGCTTCTTGGGCGTGATTATATATATGCTATGAACGTTGTGGTGTCTATGATCTTCCGAGTGATGCATTTCTGTCACAATGGAAACATTGTCACTATCGACCAGCTGGCATTTGATAATCACCATCGTAATTCAACGTTAGTTCAGGCTGCCCCTTTATATGTTCCTAGTGTTTGTGTAGACTCTACCCCACGAGACTCCCTCATGAGCACGCTTTGTTGTCTTTCAAGCTCACTTTAAAATTCTAAAGAAACATCCAACGAGACTGTATTTATTCTTTTCGATCTCATCTAGATTACTTGAGAAAAGTAGTGCCTTGGAGTCTTATTTAAGCCCTTTTCAGACTCTCTAAAATTGAAAATATTTCCAAGCGATCTTGTTTCCCTTCATGCTCGCCAAAATCAAATTTGAAGGAACATCTGTCCAACAATAGTTTACCCCTTTTTCGGTCTGGATGGATAATTTTACGAATAAAGGTATGCTCTAGGAACTTCAATTCGCTAGAAGAGTATTATCAGGCGTAAGTTTAACCCTTTTTCGGGCCTGAGGGACTAACTTTTCAAAAAAGGAACATTCTCCTTGGTTTTGGTTTATCACCTTTTTCAGGCCTTGGAGATTACTTACGAAAAAGGAACGCCCCCAGAGTCCATAGTTAATATCTTTTCAGACTCCCCAAAATTGAAAAGATTGTCGAGTGATATTGTTCCTTCACACTCGTTAAATTGGTCCAGAAGAACATCTACTGACATGATTTTAGACCTTTTTCCAGCATGTAGATTATAGCAGAAAAAGGTATGCCTCAGAAGATTCGCCTCGCCGGGAGAGTTCTCCTGAGTTAATTTTATACTTTTTCGAGCTAAGGAGAATAAACTTAGAAAAAGGTTGTGAGTCCATAGTTAAGCTCTTTTCAGACTCCTTAAAGTTGAAAAGATTGCCAAATGATCTTGTCTTTGTCACACTCGTTAAAATGGTTTTGAAAAGGCGTCTTTTCGGTGCAAGTTTAACCCTTTTTCAAGCCGATTGGATTAACTACGAAAAAGGTACTCCCTGGAGTCTTCTTTTGCATTTTTTCAAACTCTCTAAACGTTAAAAAACTATTGATCTTACCTTCTCTGGGCTCGTAAAAAATTACATAGAAGGGGTCTCACTGTGTTATTCTTAATCGCATTGTGGGTATCATCTTTGCATCTTTGGCCTAATTCTGGATCCATGTTTCTCTCAACTGAACCTTTGAAGAATTCATTATACACAAGCCTTGCAACACTTCTTTCCTCTGTGTCCTGACACCTTGACCCATGTAGGAATTTTCCCTGAGTGTCCTTATCTTGCACATGTTTCCTTTCCCTGAGCATTAGTATGTTCCATGCGCTTGGAACTATTTTTCTTGCTTGAGACACTCGTTCCTCCTTTTTAACATAACATTCTTTTATTCTTTTTCAAGATCTTTAAGAAAAATTGAAAAAGACAAAAAAATCAAATATTCCAAAAAGAGGGGACGAGAAATATACATTATTTTTTCGACAACAAATATAGTTGCCCTTGGACAAAGCACATCCTTTCATTTGTTCATCAAGCATTGGGATCTAGTATGACCTTAGGAAGTTGTTCTCGCTACATAGAGTTGTTTCCTCCTCTGTTTGGTTACTCTTCCAAACATATGAAGATTTTGCGGTGCCTCCTGCATCACGAACTTATGTCAATGTCATGATGCCTGAGTCTGATCATCTTTCATGATTTTTTCCAAGGGAATTTTTACCCAACTTGAGTCGGCCTTTCTGCAGTTCGTCTCTTGAATTTCATGAGTCGGCCATGCCGAGAGTCCAGTCAAGTCTAGATTCAAAATCGACGAAGTTCTCTGCCTGATCATCTAGATCCTCCTGTCTTTTCCCGAAGGATTTTCGAAGACCTTAGGGTAGTGATTTGTACACTCCCATTGTAATCCTACCTAAGTTTTGAATATCTTGAAGTTTTCTCGAGCTATGAATACTTCATCTCCATCCGCAGGCATCACTAGCTTCTTGAAGATGCATACTAGTATATCTTAGACTGATTTTGAGATGTAGATCCATTGTGTATTGCTCGCTGCTACACTTTATATAGTTATATGACATGGATCTAGAGTGTATTTGATTGGAAACCATGATTCATTCCATCTTGACCATGGGTATGCCCGACTCAGAGAGACAATTGTTGTTTTGTATATGGCACCTCCCAAACTTTGGTTCTAGGTTCACTCAATTTTGTGCATTGGTGAAGATGTTTTAATGTATTTCGGTCATCAGTTTCTCTTCTGGCCTCATACATTAGGGGGCATCTATTATATCCCTAAAATGATCTACTCGTGCATACATGGCATTGGCCCTTTTACTTGCATAATTTTCCAAATCACTATTGAGAATATCTACTTAAAAAACCAATTTTTAGATCATGTACGCATCCTGAACCACTACATCCCGCGTACATACGCTTGCTTCATGCTAGACAACTCACGTACATATTCTTTATGCATAATACACATCCCACGTATACCTCCAAAATTTGCAACAATTAAAAAGTTGTAAGGAATTCGGTGGAATTCATGGGCTATTGGAGGTTTCCAAACCAATTCACCTGCTATAGCCCGTACCCCAACCAAATAACCATCCTTTTATCATATAAAAGGAGGTGTTGGGGTCTCATTTCAAAACTAAGCATAAGAATAGTGAAACTTTTCCCAATTTCACTTCCCTTCCTTGCCAAATCATTTGCTACCTTTTGTGAGTTACTGCCTCAACATTCCCTCTTCAACCCATTTTCTTCCATTCAATCCATTCCCTTCCCCTGAGGTGATTAGTAGATTGAGAGAAGATGACTATTGAAGGTGCACTTGGAGCATTGTAAAGAGGAGCCCGAACCAGGTTCGCGGATCGGTGTCTAACAAGGATTTTAAGTTTCAATCTTTGTTTAATGAATAAAAGAATCTCTTTTCCTTGTCCCAAATGATGATGTTTGGTGTCTTTTCTTTGATTTATACATAACAGTTGATATATAACCCTAATTTATGAATAGAAATAGCATGCTTGTAGCCTTTGTTTTCCTTGTTTTGGATGCAGGCCAACTTTGGGAGGAGACTTGTAGTCTTCAAAACTACAGAGCTTGAGGAGATTATCGCCAAATGTTGGATAAAAGGTACAATTACCAATATTCTCTTCTACTGCTTTCTGTTCATTTATTTTTGTATGTTTGGGGTAGAGTAGAAACTAGATTTAATTTTAGACGGTCATTTTCTCTGTCTATATCTTAAACCCTGGTATAGTTATAGGGGGATTTTCCCGCTAGCATGGAGTGAGGCATGAAGTGGGGCCAACTTGAGTCTTAGGTGAGTTGGGGAAAGTGACCCAACACTTAGTCAAATAGATGGACCCATTATGCCTTCGCACTCAAAGGGTTGGAGGGTCATCTCGACCTCACTGCAAATGTTGAAATGATTCCTGTGTGAGGCACCGTGATGGTTCGAGTGGGGTGGATGCATATAAATGAGGTAGACAGATGAGAAAGGAAACCAACGATCTTGGTTGACACAACTCAGTTGAGGACACATGAGTGAACTGTAGGTTGGAGAGATAAGGCACAATAGTGATAAGCCTTGCAACAGACAATGATATGAACTTGGTTGCGGCAAGGGAGGAAGGATGTAGGTGGTTGGAGTTGTAGGAAAGTTAGATGAATTAGCTAAGATTTTTAACTTATGTAAAGAAGATAAGTTCTCCCTTCTTGTATTTTTTTTTTGTTGTTGTAACATACTTGTATAATAAGAATACATGGGTGTTAGGCACCTCTAGTGCTACCCAACATTATATTCGTGCCTTCACTTGTGATCTCATGTTCTTTGTTCTTCAATTCTCAAGTGTTTAAACGTTGAACATTGTTAAATTGTCTAAGTATACAAGTGATGTCAAATTAGACATGGCTGGGCATGCACCAAGGTGGTCATATAGAGTTGAGTGTGCGACTCACCTTGTATCTCAAGGATGAGTTATGGGCACACCTAGAGTGAAGAGGCGTAGTCCAAATGTAGTTATGTCGGTTTGGTCGAACCGTCGAATTGGAAACGTCATAGTGTCACATGATTGAGAGATGTTGAGATTTGATAGCTCGAGCAAGACTCCCAATTCTGTGATAGATTCCCTATGGAAATGTTCCTTGTATATG
>SNQJ01S0018487.1:69291-82557 GCA_010110895.2 Picea sitchensis
ATAAGAAAATAATCATTATGTCGTTAGCTTTATCCAAGGAAGTATAAACTTGGGAGGTTTTCTTAAACAAGTCATCGTAGGGTCCAATTATTTGTTACATGTGCAAAAATCATAACAAGACTATTCAACATATTCTTATTGGTTGTAATTTCTCCAAGGAGGTGTGGTCAATATTTTCAGTGATGATACAATAGAGAGCACATTGCCGACATGGTGGAAACAATACGTTGGTGTAAGCTCATAGAGTCCTTTTGGTGAGTGTTTGTTGGGATTTGCACAAGGAATTCAATGATATTTGAATATTAGTTGATAATTCCCCTTCAAGTCTTCTACACGATGCAATTTTCTTATCAAGTATTATATCTTCTAGTGAAGGTTAAAGACCCTAGGCAATCTAGTACCTTAGATATTAATGAGACCAAGTGATGGGGATTTTTTTATGGAGTGTCAAAGAAAATTCCAAGATTAAGTGGAGTTGGATGTATACTATTCATCTTAGATAATCATGGGTTGGATTTCAAATATTGATTGGGAAGGGTCAACAACAACATGGATGAATTGTTGGTGGTCACTATCCTGGTTGGATTGACACATGACAAGGGGTTAATATAACTACAAATATTTGGTGACTCACTTTTGGTGGTGTATTATATTAACAACATGATTGGTAATCAAAAAATTATCCTTGAATCTCATTTGGTTAACCAAGATTTTGAGCTCATATCTAGGTTTGGTTCATTTTCTTACATACATATTTTCAAATAACTTATTGGATAGTAAAATAAATTGTCCAAAAAGGTAATTGATGGATAGGATAGATTGTGTATAGTAACACATGCTAGGGATGGTTTAATCTTCTCCCTACCCAACCAACAATTTTTTTGGTTAGCTTGATGCAATATTTAATTTAGTGGAAGGATGCTGCATTAATGAATTTGTAGGAGTATCTTTGAAAAGATTGTGGTGACTATATTCTCTTTAAAAAAGTATAATATGCTTGATTCCTATATGGATTACACAACAAAGTTTCTTTGAAATGTTGATCCATGTATGATGACCATAAATCTACTAGAGTTATCCTTAGAATAATTAATCTCTAGAATTCATTATCTTTAATTTTATTAGGGTAGTTTGGTAAACACTCTTCAATACTATGCATCCTAGAAACTTTCATAATGTCACTTTAATTATTTTCTACTTGAAATAAAAAAGTTACACTTTTTTTCTTGGAAATAAATAAATATCACTCTTTAGTACCATGCATCTTAGACACTTTCAAAATGTCACTTTACATTTTCTACTTGAAATAAAAACGTTGCACATTTTTTTTTACTATGGTGGAATTTACCTTAGGGGCCATTAAGGGAATGCGAGAAAGCACCTAGACGGTTTCCTTGAGGAAATTTTCCATGGATATGTGTATGTGTGGGAAATTTCCTCTAAAACTTAAATCCTCCAGGTTCATCCTAAGATTCCTTGAATTGTAATGTCACCGCTTGACAATTAAATGTATATCTAACCTCGAGGGACCTAGGTGGATTCAACCTCATGACCTCCTTAGCCATTACAACTTCAAAATGGTAAGTAAAATTACTTGAGTTAACCATTCCGCTTATGTGTGTGTGTGTGTGTATTCCTAAGGAAAACCTCACTGGGAAACCTAAGGTATTCTTTCCCATATTCATGGATGGAATCCATAGTAAACCCATTGGAATATAGTAGTGTGACTAACCAAATGGAATTTGAATCACACACTTTTTAGCACAGAACTAGAAAAATTCCCAACAACTCGTTGAGCTAACCCCCTAGGATTTCAAATATTTGGAACATCTCAACCTAGACTTAAGCACTTAAGAAAGAGTGAGATTATCAATACCTTACTACCCCTATTCTCCCCATAATGGGAAAACATGTCTCACAAGTGGGATTTGAAACTAGGTGGGCAGGATAAAAACTTCTCCTCTTAACCACCAAAGCTAGACCCAATTGATTATTTGTCTTTGAATCTCCCTCTACATGTGTGTGTGTGTGTGTGTGTGTGTGTAAATTGGGTCTATCTTGGGTGGTTGAGAGGAAATTTTTTTATCCTCCCCACTTGGGTTTAGATCTTTCTTTTGACGTGCTCACTCTTAGTAAGCCAATGGTTGATTAAAATTAGCTAGGTACCAAAAATCTCATTCTTCCTTACAAGATTGGGGGTAGATGAGATGTCACACACACACACACACATACCTGCTGGATTCCACCTATTTCAGTTATAACCTACATAAGAGTTCAACCATAAGCTATAGTCCATTCAAAATGGTGAACAAACAAAAACCCCTAACTACTCATTTGGTGGTACAAGGTTACTATGGGACGAGTCCATCTTGGGGCGAGTTGGTATTCGTCAATATGGGTAGAGAATAATTCCCACCACCCAGAGGAATGGCTCCATCCTTCGTGCAAAGGTTTGAGTGATAGTTCAAAGTATTTGATAAGATCGACAACATCACCTACAAGTTGGATCTTCCATATAACATGATAAACCATCATCCTATCTTCCATATCGATCAGTTCAAACCATGCCAAATGGATGTAGATGACCCAAGTCGAGTTGAGCCATTTAGGATTCTTGCAAAGATTGCAAACAAACCTGAATTGGAAGTGGAGAATATCTTGGCACACAGGATCTCGGGTGTTGGTTGAAATTAGTAGCATGAGTACTTTGTCCATTGAAAGGACAAGCCTGATGAAGAATACAATTGGGAGAGACATGAGTCATTGTGGCAATACAAAAACAAGATCCATGAGTATGATAGGAAAAACTACGAAGCTTGTGTGAAACATAGTTGTCTAGATGAAAACAAGTCTAGTGAGAAGGATGTAAATCCTTTGACACCCAAGTGAGTGTGTGATCTTCCTTGACAAGCTCTGAGACAAGTTCAGTCTATGAAGTGGTTAGAGCACGTACATTTGGGAAATTTATCATCTTATAAAGGCACGAGTTGAAGGATTGCACCTTTAATTACAACAAATGCTAAGTGAATTAGACAAGTTGGAGTGTTATATCCCTAAAAGGCTCTACTCATGCATACATGGCATTGGCCCTCTTACTTGCATAATTTTCCAAATCAATGCTGAGAAGCTCTACTTAAAAAACCATTTTTAGAGCATGTACGCGCCCTGCACCACTACAACTCACGTACATATGCTTGTTGCATGCTATACATCCCACATACATACGCTTGATGCACAATACACAACTTGCGTATACCTCCAAAAGTTGCAACAATTAAAAAGTTGTAAGGAATTCAGTGGAATTCACAGGCTATTGGAGGTTTCCCAACCAATTCACCTTATATAGCTTGTCCCCCAACCGAATAACCATCCTTTTGTCACATAAAATAAGGTGTTGGGCTCTCATTTCAAAACTAATCATAAGAAAAATGAAACTCTACCCAAGTTCACTTCCCTTCCTTGCCCAAGCATTTTCTACCTTTTGTGAGTTACTGCCTCAACATTCCCTCTTCAACCCCTTTTCTTCCATTCAATCCATTCCCTTCCCTTGAGGTGATTAGTAGATTGAGAGAAGAGGCATATTAAAGGTTCACTTGGAGCACTGTAAAGAGGAACCCAGACCAGGTTCATGGAATGGTGGCTGACAAACATTGTAAGTTTTAGTCTTTGTTTAATGAATAAAATAATCTCTTTTCCTTGTCCCAAATGATGATGTTTTGTGTATTTTCTTTGATTTATACATAAAATTTGATATCTAACCCTAATTTATGAATATAAATAGCATGCCTGTAGCCTTTGTTTTCCTTGTTTTGGATGTAGGTCATCTTTGGGAGGAAACTTGTAGTCTTTGGAACTATAGATCTTCAGGAGATCATCACCAGACATTGGATAAAAGGTACAACTACCGATCTTCTCTTCTACTGCTTTCTGTTCATTTATTTTGGTATGTTTCATATAGAGTAGAAACTAGATTGACTTTTAGATGGTCATTTGCTCTATCTATATCTTAAACCCTGGTATATTTATAGGGGGATTTTCTCGCTAACAGAACTGGCGACCATACTGGGTATCTCTATAGGGTTTTTAGGGAGGTTTTAGGGTTGTTGATTGGTTTTTTGTTTTCCTTTCGAGTTTCAGTCAAGTTTACTGAGTCTTTTAAGGGTTTCTGGTCACCTGCAAGGTGCATACCAGCTTCCCTTGCCTTGTAAGTCTACCTTGTATTTTTATTTTTGAAAAGTCTCAGAGGTGTACGCACCATGTTTAGGGTCAGCCCACGTACAAATGCGTTCTGTACAATAGAAAACCCGTGTACATACGCAAGCTACTGATGCAACAACCCATGTCTCTATTTCATGAAAGCATTTTTTAATAAAGAGAGAGTTTGTCTCTTTCCTGATAGAAGTTCAGACTTCTCAGGACTTTCTTGAATTGGTCAGAGTCTCTTCCTCTGGCCATAGCTTGGGTTTAAGTTTCGGTGTACTTGTTCCTTAGTCTTCTTGTGTTTTCCCCAAAAGGTTTAGAGTGAGTTGTCAAGTTTTGGATCCGCCTTTTGATTTCTTGATTGAATCCATGTGATCCACAGTAGGCTTAGGGTCTTTATCAGTCTTCTTTTCAATTTTCTCTTTGTCCTTATTTATTTCTTTGAAAAAACAAAGCAAAGTTTTTACTTCAGTTTTTTTCTTGTTAAAGCAGTTAGAAAAATAAAAAAAATATTTTATTCTCTTACATTTAGTTTGGTAAAGTAGTCAAGGTTGTTATTTGCAAAAGAAATAAAGGGTCTTCATTTCAAATTTCTTGTCGATTTCCTGAAATATAAGTAGTTTGCAGTCAAACGAAAGAAAGTTTTATGCTTTCTTCATTTACAAGATCTTGAAATATCAATTAGAAAAAATGAATTTACAAAGTGTTGTTTACAAGAATTGCTTTAATTTTGAAGTATATTTTTCTTTCAAATGCTTTAAAGTTCTCTTCCTTATTCATCTCTTCATAACACCATCAGTTTCACTACCGTACCCTTTGCGTAAATCAAGCCTTAAAATTAACGCTTAATCTAAAATTCATTAGACTTTATGTTTGTAGGGTTCACCAACTAGTTTAGGGTTTTAGGGCCTTGAATTAAGTGTGAAGAGGAAACTCTTCAAGGCCACTTTAAAAAAAAAATTGGAGTTTGAGATAGGGAGTAATTTAAGTACAGTGTCGTAAGATTTAGTCAGGACCCACGTCTAACACAGGGGATAAACACGAGGTTGCGTGAGGAAAGGAAAAGGAGATAACCCCTCCAAAGATGGACTAAACGTAGTGGGGATTGTATATTGATGGTCTTTCTCGGGAACAATATCGATCACATTTTCCTACAGATCTTCATGGAACTAGAATCCATTCGAGATCCTCAGTTGTCTTTCAGACCAATTTATTTCAATACCCTTGAAGGGCTTCAGACGTGTTATCCTGCTCATTATGATATTCTCGACTATCAACTGTACCTTCCTGGTAACTAACTGTGAGCTGGAAACCTAGTTGCTCATAATTTAAGGAATTACACAGGTGACTTCAGGGGTATACCGCGATACCTAGGGTGGAAATCAGATCGCGCTTCATAGAGTATAACCAGAGGGTTCTTCCATGTTCAAGTTGCACTTGCACCGGTTAGTTTCTCTAGTGTCGATTGGTGTGACCATCCTTCCTACTAGTTAGTCGATTGCTTGATTTATCTTTAGGAAAATTTTAGTATGTGATCTATGATCCCTAGTTTTCCATAGTGAGTTAGTCATTCATTACTTTGGGTCTCTAACCTAAAGTGGTAGACCGCCCACTCTGCCGGTCATGAGGAATTTTCAGTCTTCCACTTAGAAACATGGAGCTACCTCTTTATAGGCGTTGTTTTTTATACCATTGGTTTGCCAGAGTCAGTGTGCGAGACTTTTACAAACTTGAACGATCCCGCAAGGGGAGAACCTATGCATAAGATCTTCATGGATAAAGTTCCCGACGATACCAACCAAGGAACCCCTTCACAAGGGGATTCTTGTGCTATTCCTTTCTTCGGAAATGTTGGTGTCCCTTTGATGGTCACTTTGTACATTACTGGGTTGAATGTGCGACTACCAGTTTGGTTGGGTACCATTCCAAATGTCTCGAATGCTCTTGATGCTTCTCATTTAAGCACCTTATGTCATGGGAATCATGTTGATGTTCCTTTGTCAAAAAAGTCTTCTCCTCCTCCTTCTACCTGCTCTGGTGAAAGTCCAACTACTAGTAACCAGAATTCTAAACGAAATAAAAAGAAGAAGAAGTCTACGAGTCATGTTGGAGATAGGTCGTCAACCTCTGTAAGTCATATTGAAGACCACCACCCAGCCTCTGCAAGTCATGTTGGGGGTAAACAACCAACCTCTGCGAGTCATGTTGGAGATAGATCATCAACCTTTGCAAGTCATGTTGAAGACCAACAACTAGCCTTTACAAGTCATTCTAGGGAAAAACGTCCAATCACTTCTATTCATACTAGTAATAGGTCTATATCCTCTGCGATTTATGTTATTGACCAATCACCAACATATGCAATTCATGTTGGAGATGTGCAACCAACTACTGCTAGTCATGTTGGGGGGAGATAACCAACCTCTACTAGTCATGTTGGAGATAGGTCAACAACCTCTGCAAGTCATGTTGAAGACCAACACCCAGCCTCTACAAGTCATGCTGGGGGAAAAAGTCCAATCCCTGCTAATCATACTGGAAATAGGTTTGTAGCCTCTGCGAGTCATGTTATAGACCCACCACCAACCTCTGCAAGTCATGTTGGATATGTGAAACCAACCACTATTAGTCACGCTGGGGGCATTGATTTTGTTGAGAAACCTAGACGGATAGGACATAAGACTAAGTTCCCTTGTAAGGTTTTCAAGGAATATCACCTTACTCATTTATGCCCTAGCCTTCCATAGGTACAAAGATTGTGGTCCCTTTCTGCAAGCTTTTCTGATTCTGAGTCTTCTGAGGTTTCCTCATAGCCTATTCAACCAATGGTTGAGAAAGTGGTCATGTCGATACAATCTTTGGCCGATCCCACTCCCTTTTTGGGGGGGTGATGCACCTTCAGACCATGTTGTCTCACATTCTATTTATCTAGTGGTTGAGAAAGTGGTCACACCGATGCAATCTTCGGTTGATCCCACTCTTCTCTTAGAGAGTGTTGATTCTACCAAAGTGGCCACGTCAATGCAATCTTTGGTTGATCCCACTCATCTCTTGGGGAGTGATGTGTCTATTGACTATGTTTTTAGAATTTCCATCTGTGTACTTTAATAACAAGAGGGAATCCCGCTCACTTCGAGCACACCCCCCCCAAAGTCCTAGGATGGTTTCCTTTGATTGGAATGACTTTTTTGAGCCTCACCTTCCTTCTTCTACACCATTTCAATTAAGGGTTGAAGTTAATTCAAATAACGTTTACTGATGTATTGTAGATGAAGGAGCCTCCGCAAGTATTCTATCCTCCTCGGCTTGGAAAGCTTTGGGTTCTCCCGAGCTTATGTCTGCATCACATGAGTTGTTGGCTTTTGATATAAGTACTAGTGAATATTTGGGGATTCTTCTTCAGTTGCCTATCTCGTTAGGTGGGAATATTTTCCTTGTTGATGTTAATGTGGTGCAAGGCCCGTTAGATTTCAATATGCTTCTCGGGCGTGATTATGTATATGCTATGAACGTTGTGGTGTCTATGCTCTTCTGGGTGATGCATTTCCGTCACAATGGAAACATTGTCACTATCGACCAGCTGGCATCTGATAATCACCATCCTAATTCAGCGTTAGTTCAGGCTGCCCCTTTATATGTTCCTAGTGTTTGTGTAGACTCTACCCCACGAGATTCCCTCATGAGCATGCTTTGTTGTCTTTCTAGCTCACTTTAAAATTCTAAAGAAACATCCAACGAGACTGTATTTGTTCTTTTCGATCTTGTCTGGATTACTTGAGAAAAGTAGCCTCTTGGAGTCTTATTTAAGCCCTTTTCAGACTCTCTAAAATTGAAAATATTTCCAAGCGATCTTGTTTCCCTTCATGCTCGCCAAAATCAAATTGGAAGGAACATCTGTCCAACAGTAGTTTACCCCTTTTTCGGTCTGGATGGATAATTTTACGAATAAAGGTATGCTCTAGGAACTTCAATTCGCTAGAAGAGTATTATCAGGCGTAAGTTTAACCCTTTTTCGGGCTTGAGGGACTAACTTTTCGAAAAAGGAACATTCTCCTTGGTTTTGGTTTATCACCTTTTTCAGGCCTTGGAGATTACTTACAAAAAAGGAACCCCCCCAGAGTCCATAGTTAAGCTCTTTTCAAACTCCCTAAAATTGAAAAGATCGTCGAGTGATATTGTTCCTTCACACTCGTTAAATTGGTCCAGAAGAACATCAACTGACATGATTTTAACCCTTTTTCCAGCGTGTAGATTATAGCGGAAAAAGGTATGCCTCAGAAGATTCGCCTCGCCAGGAGAGTTCTCTTGAGTTAATATTATACTTTTTCGAGCTAAGGAGAATAAACTTAGAAAAAGGTTGTGAGTCCATAGTTAAGCTCTTTTCAGACTCCTTAAAGTTGAAAATATTGTCGAGTGATCTTGTCTTTGTCACACTCATTAAAATGGTTTTGAAAAGGCGTCTTTTTGGTGCAAGTTTAACCCTTTTTCAAGCCGATTGGATTAACTACTAAAAGGTACTCCCTGGAGTCTTCTTTTGCATTTTTTTCGGACTCTCTAAACATGAAAAAACTATTGATCTTACCTTCTCTAGGCTTGTAAAAAATTACATAGAAGGGGTCTCACTGTGTCATTCTTAATCGCATTGCGGGTATCATCTTTGCGTCTTTGGCCTAATTCTAGATCCATGTTTCTCTCAACTGAACCTTTGAAGCATTCATTATACACAAGCCTTGCAACACTTCTTTCCTCTGTGTCCTGACACCTTGACCCATGTAGGAATTTTCCTTGAGTGCCCTTATCCTGCACATGTTTCCTTTCCCTAAGCATTAGTATGATCCATGTGCTTGGAACTATTTTTCTTGATTGAGACACTCGTTCCTCCTTTTTAACATAACATTCTTTTATTATTTTTCAAGATCTTTAAAAAAAATTGAAAAATACAAAAAAAATCAAATATTCCAAAAAGAGGGGACGAGAAATATACGTTATTTTTTCGAAAACAAATATAGTTGCCCTTGGACAAAGCACATCCTTTCATTTGTTCATCAAGCATTGGGATCTAGTATGACCTTAGGAAGTTGTTCTCACCACATAGAGTTGTTTCCTCCTCTGTTTGGTTACTCTTCCAAACATATGAATATTTTGCGGTGCCTCCTGCATCACGAACTTATGTCAATGTCATGATGCCTGAGTCTAATCATCTTTCATGATTTTTTCCAAGTGAAGTTTTACCCAACTTGAGTTGGCCTTTCTGCAGTTCGTCTCTTGAATTTCATGAGTCAACCATGCCGAGAGTCCAGTCAAGTCTAGATTCAAAATCAACGAAGTTCTCTGCCTGATCATCTAGATCCTCCTGTCTTTTCCCGAAGGATTTTCGAAGACCTTAGGGTAGTGATTTGTACACTCCCATTGTAATCCTACCTAAGTTTTGAATATCTTGAAGTTTGATCAAGCTATGAATACTTCATCTCCATCCGCAGGCGTCACTAGCTTCTTGAAGATGCATACTATACTTGTATATCTTAGACTGATTTTGAGATGTAGATCCATTGTGTATTGCTCGCTGCTACACTTTATATAGTTATATGACATGGATCTAGAGTGTATTTGATTGGAAACCATGATTCATTTCATCTTGACCATGGGTATGCCCGACTCAGAGAGACAATTGTTGTTTTGTAGATGGCACCTCCCAAACTCTGGTTCTAGGCTCACTCAATTTTGTGCATTGGTGAAGATGTTGTAATGTATTTTGGCCATCAGTTTCTATTCTGGCCTCATACATTAGGGGGCATCTATTATATCCCTAAAATGATCTACTTGTGCATACATGGCATTGGCCCTCTTACTTGCATAATTTTCCAAATCACTATTGAGAATATCTACTTAAAAAACCAATTTTTAGATCATGTACACATCCTTCACCACTACATCTCGCGTACATACGCTTGCTTCATGCTAGACAACCCACGTACATATTCTTTCTGCATAATACACATCCCGTGTATACCTCCAAAATTTACAACAATTAAAAAGTTGTAAGGAATTCGGTGGAATTCACGGGCTATTGGAGGTTTCCCAACCAATTCACCTGCTATAGCCCGTACCCCAACCAAATAACCATCCTTTTATCATATAAAAGGAGGTGTTGGGGTCTCATTTCAAAACTAAGCATAAGAACAGTGAAACTTTTCCCAATTTCACTTCCCATCCTTGCCAAATCATTTGCTACCTTTTGTGAGTTACTGCCTCAACATTCCCTCTTCAACCCCTTTTCTTCCATTCAATCCATTCCCTTCCCTTAAGGTGATTAGTAGATTGAGAGAAGATGACTATTGAAGGTGCACTTGGAGCATTGTAAAGAGGAGCCCGAACCAGGTTCGTGGATCGGTGTCTGACAAGGATTTTAAGTTTCAATCTTTGTTTAATGAATAAAAGAATCTCTTTTCCTTGTCCCAAATGATGATGATTTGTGTCTTTTCTTTGATTTATACATAACAATTGATATATAACCCTAATTTACAAATATAAATAGCATGCCTGTAGCCTTTGTTTTCCTTGTTTTGGATGCAGGCCAGCTTTGGGAGGAGACTTGTAGTCTTCAAAACTACAGATCTTGAGGAGATCATCACCAAATGTTGGATAAAAGGTACAATTACCAATATTCTCTTCTACTGCTTTCTGTTCATTTATTTTTGTATGTTTGGGGTAGAGTAGAAACTAGATTTACTTTTAGACAGTCATTTTCTCTGTCTATATCTTAAACCCTAGTATAGTTATAGGGGGATTTTCCCGCTAGCATGGAGTGAGGCATGAAGTGGGGCCAACTTGAGTCTTAGGTGAGTTGGGGAAAGAGACCCAACACTTAGTCAAATAAATGGACCCATTATGCCTTCGCACTCAGAGGGTTGGAGGGTCATCTCGACCTCACTGCAAACAATGAAATGATTCCTGTGTGAGGCACCGTGACGGTTCGAGTGGGGTGGATGCGTATAAATGAGGTAGACAGATGAGAAAGGAAACCAACGATCTCGGTTGACACAACTCAGTTGAGGACACATGAGTGAATTGTAGGTTGGAGAGATAAGGCACAATAGTGATAAGCCTTGCAACAGACAATGATATGAACTTGGTTGCGGCAAGGGAGGAAGGATGTAGGTGGTTAGAGTTGTAGGAAAGTTAGATGAATTATCTAAGATTTTTAACTTATGTAAAGAAGATAAGTTCTCCCTTCTTGTATTTTTTTTTGTTGTTGTAACATACTTGTATAATAAGAATACATGGGTGTTAGGCACCTCTAGTGCTGCCCAACATTATATTCGTGCCTTCACTTGTGATCACATGTTCTTTGTTCTTGAATTCTCAAGTGTTTAAATGTTGAACATTGTTAAATTGTCTAAGTATACAAGTGATGTCAAATTAGGCATGGTTGGGCATGCACCAAGGTGGTCATATAGAGTTGAGTGTGTGACTCACCTTGTATCTCAAGGATGAGTTATGGGCACACCTAGAGTGAAGAGGCGTAGTCCAAATGTAGTTATGTCGGTTTGGTCGAACCGTCGAATTGGAAACGTCGTAGTGTCACATGATTGAGAGATGTTGAGATTTGGTAGCTCAAGCAAGACTCCTAATTCTGTGATAGATTCTGTATGGAAATGTTCCTTGTATATGTGCATGTGAGTAGATATATATCTTAGTGGATTAGCTCAGTTTGTTCAAACCAACCCATTTCAAGGAAAATATCAATGTGAGATCATGGGTTCAAGTATGGTAGAGTCCCTCTAGTTGAGGACTACATGTTGTACTCTAGCAAAATTTACCCTGGTGACCATTAAGGGAATGTGAGTAAGTTCCTAGAGGGTTTTCTTGAGGACATTTTCCATGGATTATATATATATATATATATATCCTAGTGAATTATCTTAGTCTATTTGAACCAACCAATTTCAAGGCAAAGATCAATGTGAGGTCATGGGTTCAAGTATGGTAGAGTCCCTCTAGTTTAGGGGTACATGTTGTAATCTAGCAACATTAACCCCAGTGGCCATTAAGCGAATGTGAGGAAGCTCCTAGAGGGTTTCCTTGAGGAAATTTTCCATGGATATAAAACATACATACATCTATGTACACACACACATAGAATCAAACTGTCCAGGTGGTATGTCTAACCTCGAGGGACCTAGGTGTATTCAACCTTGTGACTAGCTTGGACATTACAACTTATCTACGCGTGTGTGTGTGTGTATGGAGAAACTTGCTAAGAAACATAGGGGATGCTTCCCACATTCATGGATGGAATCCCTAGTAAACTCATTGTCATATATTAGTGTGCCTAACCCAATGGAATTTGAATCAAGCACCTGCTAGAAAGAAACTAGAAAAATGTCCAATAACATTGGTGACAATTGGTTGGGCTAACCCCTAGGGATTTGAAATATTTGGAACATCTCATCCCCCCCTCAAACAATTAAAAATGAGTGATATTATTATTACCTTACTAGCACTAGTCGACCCATGAGGGGAAAATATGTCACAAGCATGATTTGAACCTAGGTGGGGAGGGATAACAACTTCTCTTCTTAGCCACTTAAGGTGGACCAAATTGATTCTCTCTCTCTCTGATTCTGTGTGTGTGTGTGTCAATTGGGTCTAGGTCAAGTGGTTGACATAAATTGTCATCCTCCCCATACATGTTTAAATCCCACTTTTGATATGTTCACTCTTCATGAGAAAATTGTTGATTGGTGCTAGCAAGGTACCAACAATATAATTCTTTCTTATGTACTTGAGGATGGGATGAGATGTTACACACACACACATGTGTGTGTGTGTGTGTAACATCTCATCTCACCCTCAATCCCATAAGAAAGAATGATATTTTTGGTACCTTGCCAACACCAATCAACAACTGGATCACGAAGAGTGAACATGTCAAAAGAAATATTTGAACTTGAGTGGATACAAATCTATCATATATATATATATATGATCCAATTGTTGATTGTTGTTGGAAAGGTACCAACAATCTCATTCTTTCTTATGGGCTTGAGGGTGGGATGAGATATT
>SNQJ01S0018487.1:100216-112490 GCA_010110895.2 Picea sitchensis
TACCTTGAAGGTTACATTTTGTTGTATTTTGAATGCTAGTTTTGAGTGGGATATGTGCTACTCTTTAGAGTGAGCTAGCATGAAATTTGCACAGAGAAAGTGTGCAAGCGTGTTATGTATGACATGATATAGGAAATATTTTCTCTTGTTGTTGGTGCTACCATATGAAAGAGAGCAACATGCTTGTGAGTATGCCATTGAAACTTGTTATTTGAATGATGATAAACTTTCACAAAATAGATTGATCTTAACTCTGAGTTGAAGTTGAATGAAATGTTGCTATATCATTGAAATAATAACATATACAAGGTGCGTGAAAGACTAACATGTTGAATATATTTCATTCTAATCGAATTATGTGAGCTATCCTTGTTGTTTTAGTACATTGATTGAGGAGGTAGCTCTACATGAGGAAATGGATCATATGTTATGTAGTATGTTGATTAAGAGTGTTGTTACATATGCAATGAGTATGGCTTGATAATTTTTTTGGTTGTTGATTGTTGGATGGCCAAGAATGGTTGAAAATTTTGATGATGTAACTGCCTAACATAAAAAACCTCATGAAAAGATAAGGACAAGAGGATGATTTTCAAGAGGTTGAGGAAGGGAGCATGTGAGTTCCCATGAGACAACAACTAATCAAGTAACATTAGGAATGTTGATGACAACCATGTAGGTATGAAAAATTGGTCATAGTAATAAAGCACATGATCTTAAAGGAATTTGGTAAGAAGTCTTTTAGTCATATTTGATATCTTCGTTGATATGTTTATTGATTATGTATGAATGCATGTCTATTATTAATAACTAGTGGGGTATGGCAAAGAAAAGAATCTTTCAGTATGTAATGATTGTTACAATATTTGTGATGCATTTATGAGTTAGTACGAGTGATTGAGTCATGACACTCATGTTATGAATTTTGTATACCATGAGAAACTAAATTCCATGTGAGATAACCATGTGTGAGGCCATACTGTGTTGGATTTGTGGGAAGCTATAACACTACACAAGTATCCAATAAGTCTTCCTACTTGTAATCAATGTTTTGGACTGCAACCTCTTTGCCAACACTAAAGAGCACTAAAGGATTATATTCCATGTGTTGTGTTTAGGTGGAGAAAGAAAGTATCCAAATGGTTGAACACGTAATAGGGAAGTTCTTGAATGATGTCTAGAGGTGTTGGTTGAGTACTCCAACTTATCTTGGTAAACCACATCATCTTGAATTATGGTAATTGTGACTCAATGTGAGGATGCATTGAGTGAATATGCATAAATAAAATATGAAATCATACAAATAATGATCCTACAATTATGAATTATGTTGGTACATATGCTTGATGCATTGAGTGGATGCATGCTTGTAATGCATATATAATAAATGATAGTTTCATTTCAATTCATGTGATATACAATTGAGAGTGACCGAATTATTAATTTTGTTATAATTCTAAGATCATTTCAAGGGTTGTTGTAACTGTTGCATTGAAATGATTACATGCATGAATACTCAGAATTGTTTGGTTGATTGAAAGTTCATATTGAAAATAAAATGGTCTTGGATATGGAAATGAGTGTAAGTCCATAATGAAGAATGGGCATTACCACATGCAAGATCCAAACATTATGAGAGGAATCTCATACTTGTGAAATTTGATTTATGTACAAAACATATTTGAAACAAAATATTTCTGCTTGAAATTATTATGATGATATTTCATGGAAACTTTATGTATATGATATAGGCGAGATGATGGATATGTCTAGGAAGCATAGATAATGATTGTTGAAGTTGAAAAACATAGAGAGAATGCCACTGTAGTGACACTAGAACCCTATGCCATTGAGATGTGCTATTTTATGTTAGATAAAGCTAGTGGGATGTCCTAGTAGTAAGAGTCTATAAGTCTTTGTACCCTTATTGTGTGAGGAAGCCTTGGAAAATGATGGATCACCCAAGGGACTGTATAGTAGAGAAGGGGATGCTTGATCCTAGAGGGTGAGTGACTGCAAGGAAGATGATAATTGAGTGAATGTGTTGTGGGAGATACATGTTACATGCTAGTTAGGATCATGAGTGCATTGGGCGTGTTCAAGGAAATAGTGAGTTGAGTTCTATCTGTGGAAACTATATGGAGTAGATACATATTCATACATATAAGTATTGAGATAAATTACATACTTTATCTTGTGCTATGAATATATATTCTTTAGTTATGAACTTAAAGTTGACAGATTGGAATTCATACTGATGAAATATTTAATGATTAAACATGGCTATGATATGCATGTTTACATTGATAACTGTTGTAGGCATATGTTGTAATTCTAAAGTTTCGAGGTGTGCCAGAGATAGAGGAGAGGATGACATTGCAAGTATAGCTAAAGAGTGAAGACTTAAACATTATTGGAACACCAAGAACAATGTTATTCCAAGGGGGAGGGGATGTAATATCCTTGTTTGACCCTCTTGAATATTTTGTAATTATGTTTTTAAATGTTTTCCGCATGGATATTTTATTACCATGTTTTAATTAACAACGGAAGAGGAAATGCCATGGTGGCTAGAACATCTTGAATGCATGTAAATATTCTATTTTTATAATCAATAAAATACCACAATTGAATAAGGCATGAGCACCTAAAAGGGGCTATGATACCACAAGTGGGGAAAGGTGAGGGGGTCTAAGGGAATCCTACATGATTAAAACCCTATGTTACCTTTTTATTAATCTTGTTATTAACCTTTACATTTATGGATTCCCCTCTATAGTCAAACTTTGGAATTTTTAAGAGTGGATGAAACCCTATCCTAAACTCAATCCATCATCTCCTATATTCTTGGAAATATGTTCCCTATATTCATGGAGACTTGCTCCCTACCTTCTTGGAACCCAATTCAATTTGGGAGAAATACTTAAGGCACTATTTTCTTTGGATTATTCATTCAATCATTTATAGGAAATAATTCAAATGAGAGAGGGAGGAGAATCATTGCGAAAGAAAATTGAACTATGGATGACCAAGAACCAAGATTTTACTATTGGAGCTTAGTATAATCGACCTTGACCTTTCTATGCACATACTAAAGAGTACTGGAGGGAGAATACTTCTGAGGGACTGTGGAGTAGAGAAAGAAGAACTCCTTGTGTTGTATGTATAGGTATTGTGGGTGTTAGATAATTGTTTTGTATGTAGTAGACTCAACGGTGGAAAGAATGGGATATATGTTGGATCATAAGGACAGATTCAATATAGACCTTTCTATGCGCATAATGAAGAGCTCTAGAGAGAGAATACGTATGAGGGACTGTTGAGCAAAGAAAGAAGATCTCCTTGTGTTGTATGTGTAGGTGTTGTGGGTGCCAAAGAGCTGCTTTGTCTTTAGAAATATTTACAATAAGATACTTCATTGAGAAACTCTCTTTCCCGAGACAAATATTTTTCCTGAGTTGTTGTTGTAACACGTCTTCACAATGGTGGTATCATAGCCAGGCTAGGGGGTGGCCTATTGTATAAAGACCAAGTGCAATAGAGCCTACGGTTGGGTGGAAAACCACTCTACCTCAGTCAATTGATTGATCAACAACATTCAATAGATAAGTCTATCATATTTTTTCTAAAATTATGATATATATAAACATATATATTTCATTTACAAAATTTACATGGAGGATGAAGACATCAAGAAGTGCTTTATCTTTGAGTTTTGGAAACTCTCTACGTGTTTCTTGTGTGTCTCCTAGGTGTTTAAAAGGTGCAATATTTGTTAAAATAATCATATTGATATACTTTTGAACTTCCTCTTGAATTCAAGGGTTATGCATTGTTAAAGAATCACCTTTAAATCTTTTCTATACTTCTTGGGTGTATACATAATACTCTTTGTTGATTACTATTCATGCACTGGATTGTATGTCTACAAAGTATTTGTAGAAAGGTGTCAATGGTTGAAATAAAATGTATGCCTACAAAGTGTTTGTACAAAGGTGTGAATGGTTGAAATAAAATGCATGCCTACAAAGTGTTTATAGAAATGTGGCATTCGCTGAAATAAAATGCATGCCTGCAAAGTGTTTGTAGAAAGGTGTCAATGGTTGAAATAAAATTTATGCCTGCAAAGTGTTTGTAGAAAGATGTCATAGCTGAAACAAAATGTATGCCTGCAAAGTGTTTGTGGAAATGTGTCATTGGCTGTTGTAAAATCTATGCATGCAAAATGTTTGTAGAAATGTGTCAATGAATGTTATAAAATATATGTCTGCAAAGTGTTTGTAGAAATGCGTCAATGGTTGAAATAAAATGAATGTTTTCATGTAGTCGTCATGGGATTATTTTGGGCATGTAAAATAGAGTGTTGAGTGTTTTTGATTGAATGCTTGAGTTGATTTGATATTAAGACAAATTGTTTATCCTTGTTGGGTATTTTCCTTGGGTGAATCTCTTTAGATGGAAAATGTCTTGCAAGAAGAAAATTGTAGCCCTCTTTGACATAAACACCAAGCTAAGATGTTTATGGAACAAATTGATTTTGGTATTGTGCATATGATACCCTTTGTGCATAGTTATTATTTTGAAATATCCTGTAGATAAAACATACATGTATAATCATATTTTTCATCTCTTGTGGGAATGATATCCAATATTGGATTGTTATGATTTTATGGACAAAATGAATTGTATCGCGAGATCCCTCCTAAATGGATATTATGATTGGAGTACTATCTTTGATCATTAAAAATTGCAATTTTAATAATTGGGTGAGCATCTCTAAATTCTTATAGTTTTTTTCCAATAGAAAATTCTCACCAATTATATTAGAGTATAAATTTTTACATCCCAGAAATAACTCCATTGTTATCATCGATTTCCAGTAGCTGGAAACCCACTATTCAAAACCAAAAAGGCTCATAATAGCTGCCCACTACTATCATCCATCCCTGGAGGGAATACAGATTTGAATCAAAAACATATAGTTCATTACAAACAAAACTGGTATAGCCTATAGAAACATAAGACTTAACACTATTGACATTTACCAGCCACAACCAAACCAAAACTAGAAGAGATTTATTGTAGATATGGTCCCAACCATTCCCATATCCCAAGCACAATAAGATAGTATTCCTTTTGGTGCCCAGAGATCTTTTTTGGATATTTCATTGGCTTATTTATTAAATTCTTGGAAGAAGTGATGGAATTTGATTCCATGGAAATGTGTAATCAGGTTCTCGGTTCTCTTCTTCCAGCCTTCAATGTCAATAGCATGAAGCTTCCCTTTATGATTTAACCAGTCTATCACAACTTTGGAATCCCCCATTATCCGAATCCTTTGAATACTCCACTACTTTGTGAGAAATAGGGTTGCCCACACCCCCATAAGTTTGGCCTTTGTATTGGTACCTGCCCCACAATTTAAATACCACCCGTGCATTGTAGAATCAGGTTGTTTAATTACACCTCCAACCCGACAAAAATCACCTCCTGAGGTGGATGATCCATCAAAACAAGCCACAGTGTATCCTTCCAAGTGAGTTATTGAGCAAGATTTTGTAATATTAATTTTTGGGGAGGATATGTTGTTTTTTTTAGCACCCGAGATCATTATAACCACAACCCCGAATGATGGTCTTTTGTCTTCAAAAATGGATTTGTTTCTCTCCAGCCATATATACTAGTAGGCATATGCCACCATCTTATTTGAAACTGATTTGTCCTGCGACCAATCCTCAATGCATTCTGTCAACGTGGATCTCGACCACTCTTTTCTAAGATTTAAAAGCACAGATAATCTGGACCAAACTTATTGAGTAAAACTACAGTGAAGAAACATGTGGTTTATGTCTTCATTGCCACTTTTGCATAAAATGCACCTACTTGGACCTTCTCGGCCCCTCTTTTGAATGATGTGCCAGGTCAAAATCTTGTTTGTAGCCGCCAGCCAAAGGAATACTTTTGTTTTTAATTGAAATTTCCATTTCCACAATTTCACCTTCCATCCCTGCTCCTTCTGATGATCTTATGTAGATATGAGTGTAGCATAAATATTTTTAACACCGATCTTCCCAGAAGCATCACCCCCCGTCCACATAAGTGTATCCATATGATCAGAAAGTGCAACCCTGACTCCTTGAATTTCTTTAATATAGTCATCCCACTCTATATAATTTGCACCTGATAGATTTAGATCCGCACTATTTAACCACTGCTCTATCGGGGAAATTGACACACGAACTTTTGTTGCTTGTGCTAAAACCATTGTTCTTTGTTGAGTCAAATGTGTGATAAGATCCTTCGAGAGAAAGTCCTTTTCACCCATGCCCTAGATCCTGTCTCTACCAATCGATATAAGTTGACCGGTACCCAGGCACCAACTGAGCCAATGAGCTAGAATATGAGCAGACTGAATCAGATTTGACCACATCTTTGATGCTGCAAGAGTTCTATGGTTTTCCAAACAGAACCAATTGATGACTGTATAGTTTGATAAATATTGTCCATAATAACTCTATTCCATATACCTTTCTGAGTTAGTACTCTCCACAAAGTATTTTCATTTAAAGCCAAATTGAAAAGACTAAGATTGTGCAAACCCCATCCACCAAATCACTTTGGTCTAGACAATATATCCCATCTACAGAGATGGTAGTGTTGAGATTCACTGTGACCATTCCATAGGAAATGGAACATCATCTTCCTGATCCTACAAAGTATTGATCGTGGTATTTCCTCCATGGACATCCAGTATACTGGTTGTCCTTCCAGGACATATTTGATAAGGATAAATCTACCCCCCAATGAGAGCCAGTGATAACACCACGAGCTAATATTTTTTGAAACCTTGTTCACTAACCAATCCTAGTCAGCTATCTTTGGAGCTCCTGTCTTCAAGTAATATCCCAGATAGTGAAATTCGATGGAGAGATTGCTGAAATTAAATGGCATAATAGCCTTGAAAGGAGAAAGTTCATTATCTGTGAGTCCTTCAAAATGGACCATTGTCTTAGCTGAATTGATCAATAGGCCCGTAGCCTTACAAAACATATTGATGATATATATTATATCCTACCATTCTTGTAGATTTTCCTTTGACATAATCAATACATCGTCCATAAACAGTAAGTGGAGAATTTTCAACAGTCTTGATACCTTAATACTAGAGAGAGCGCCTTCATGGAGTCTATGTTTTAATAAAATACTAAGCCCTTCCATGACTAAAATAAAGAGAAGGGGCGATAATGAGCACCCTTGGCGTAGACCCCTACCGCTCCTGAAGAATTATGTTTCCTCGCCATTGATAAGAACTACAAAGGAAGAGGATGTAACACATCCCATAATCCACTTTGTCATTTGTAGCCCAAATCCCACTTTAATTAGGGTCAATCTTAAGTGCACCCAATCAATACAATCATAAGCCTTTCTTGAATCTAGTTTCAAGATAAGAGATTTAATTATTTTCCTCTTTATGCTGTGTATACTCTTGTGTGTAGTACCTATAGCATATTGGATCCTCCTGCCCTGTAGGAAACCCAACTATTATGAAGATAGAGCTCTTGATAAAAATGACTTGATACGATTTGCAATGATTTTTTATATCAATTTGTAACATAGGTTACATAAGGATATTGGGCGGAAGTCTTCAAAGGAAGAAGGAATATTTTTATTTGGAATTAGAGTAAGGAAAGTTGAATTTAGACAACTGGATACAGACCCCAATCTTCTTTATTCTTCCACCATCGCCAGAAGGCCCTCACCAATAAGATAAAAAAATAAGGTAAAAAAATTTGCAATCCGGCCATCTGGGCCTGGGCTCTTTTCCTTTTTAAACTGATGAAGCACTGTTGGACATATTGTCATTCATGTGTTTTCATTGATGTCAACAGTCATGATAAGTTCTTATGATGGCAACATGAACTAGTCATGATCAGTTATAGAGTTGGCATTAGTGTCAAAATGGCCAATAATGTCTTTCCATGTGTAGTTAAGGGTCAATGATGCCAAGAGAATGTCAAACAATAAGCAGAGAAACAAGGTTAATATCAAGAGGAAAAGTATACTAAAGATCGACAGAAGAACATCACCTTAAAGATGAAAGAAATTCATGATTATTGTTGATCATAATAGGATCAACAATGTTCTTATGATCAAAGCTCAGGAGAATTAGCGATTGACTATTAGTGCATAAAAGAATGCACAAACAATTATTAAAGCTTAGGAGAGTTATCTAATGAAGAGCACATTCTAGAAATGTCGTCTGATCGATGGAAAGACTGAGAAGTCGACCAATGCACAGGAAAAGGTGAGAAGCCTCAACAACCATCTGATCAAGGAATTGACGGTTTTGATCATCTCATATAAAGTACATCGATCATATGAGTGACCTTGGGCTTGAGGACCATTGGAGGATCGTGACCGTCGGATCTGCAAGCCAGATCAACGATAGGGATATATTGCGGAGATCGAAAGGAGAATTAAATGACTCACTAGCTCCAATCCCGCAATTGGTCTAGATTGTCAGATCTCATAGACTCAAATATCGACGATTGTGTTTGATTCAACAAACAATTAGATTAAGTCGGATTGATTTGTGACCGTCGGATGCACAATCGCCAGATCAACGACAGGGATAGATTGCGGAGATCAAAAAGATAATTAAACATCGTGCTATTTCCAATCTCGCAATTAGTCAGGACCATCAGATCTTATAGCTTCAAAGATCGACGACTGTGGTTGACTCACCAACAATGCACAAATTCGATTACGAAGTTTGGGTGTCAAGTTAAATCACTCGCAAGTTGTGGTTCTGCAATCATCGTCGACCGTTAATCTGCTTCAAAGAGTCCACATCGACCGTTGGATCAATTTTGAGTGGAAGGATGGGATAAGCATAAAGATATGAGATTTCGTTTATCCAAAATCCCATCAACCATCGGATTAAAAGTAAGTGG
This sequence comes from Picea sitchensis, assembly GCA_010110895.2. NCBI lineage: Eukaryota > Viridiplantae > Streptophyta > Pinopsida > Pinales > Pinaceae > Picea > Picea sitchensis. The sequence goes on from SNQJ01S0018487.1 coordinate 109,171, forward strand.
AAGGATAGGATAAGCGAGGTAAAATATCTAAGATCTCAATTATCCGAAATCCCGTCAGCCGTCGGATTAAAATTAAGTGGAAGGACAGGATAAGCTGAAAGATCTGAGATCTCGATTATCCGAAATCTTGTCAGCCGTTGGATCATTTTCGAGTGGAAGGACAGGATAAGCGAGGTAAAAGATCTGAGATCTCATTTATGCAAATTTCTGTCAGCTGTCGGATTGATTTAAGTGGAAGGACAAGATAATCAAGGGCTGAGATCTGAGATCTCAATCACCTGAATATCCATTAGCCGTTAGATCATTCTAGTGGAAGGACAAGATAAGCTAAAACAAGAGTCGTTGGATTTAATCCAAGGTTAAGCAGTATTGCAGATAGATCAAGTCGTTGATCTAAAACCTTGATCAACAAACAACATTCATTTCGGGTTAAAATATGTGAGGAGGTTACGCTCTGGAAAGTTTGAGATTTGAAATTCCCGAAGTTCGGAGACCCGGAGAGCCGAAATAAATTCTCGACTTCGGATCATCCAAAGTAAGACTCAACCGTCTGATTCAAGAGGACATGTGGCATACCACGTCAACAAACCACATCAACAAAGATGTGTGGGATATCTACATCAGAAGACCACGTCAACAATGACATATGGCAGATCACGTCATCATACCACGTCAGCAAGGATGTGTGGTATACCACGTCAGCAAGGATGTATGGCAGACCACGTCAGCAAGGACATGTGACAAACCACATCAGAAGACCCCGTCAACAAGTACACATAGAATAATAAGATGATGACATGTGTCAAGATGAAATTGGCTCGTGCCATCTCAACACGTGATGTCAATAAGTTACGTCACTCCGGAAGAATTACTTCAGGAGTTTCACCACTAGCAAATGACAAAAGCTCCGAAGTCCCGAAGGATGAAATCCCGAAGTAGACATGGTCCGTCCAATCCAAAGAAAAACTTCAGGAGCATTCTCATCCATCAATCTACTATAGTGGAAGGATAGCATAAGTTGAAATAGCCAAAGTCCCAGACTAAATGGTGGCCATCCATCTTAATGCTTAATTAAGACCCAGCCATCGGATTAAGCCTTGTAAGAATCAAATCTGACGATTGATCAGTTTCCGTGAAATAAACGTAAACCATCCTATATGTTAGGGAAATCTGATTCAGAAGTTTTGAAAGGTTTGAAAAGTTTAATGCCCGAATGTAACATACCCACTACCTAAAATCAAACTTTTTCGTTGATTTCTCAACAATGAGAATCCCCGAAGCTCGCAGCAGCGAAATGCCAAACCCGATCCATAGGTCCTTAATTCCCTGTCATGGCCTCTTCTTCACACGCCTGTGACATTTCCCCGATGATAATTTCGGGTCTCGGGGTTTCGTGATTCCTGATGACAAGAGTCCCTGTCCTCTCAAACTCCCGATATCTGATTTGCCGATGCGTCCCTTTATGCACTAGACCTCCTGGCTAAACTCCTGGCCCATATGACCACTATTTCACAAGACCGTAGCCTTATATCCTTTCGGGGTTTTGGGCTTCCAAAAGTCGATGCGTTCTGACTTCGGCTATCCCTTCGGGCTAGACCTTTGGTCCACGTGACCTTCCCTCTATGACTGTAGCTACACTTCTTATCGGGGTTTCGTACTTTTCAATGCCGAGATGCATTTGTCCTCAGGACTCGCGATCCTCCGATTCCCGATACGATGTCAGTCGATAACCCCTTTTTGCCTTTAGCGCGATCAACGACTGTGATCACCCATGAAACCAATGGTCCCTGATTTCTATCGGGACTTTGGGGTTTCAAATGCCGAAATGCATTTGTTCTCGGGACTGTCGATCTCTCGAATCACGATTCTCCGCTATGCTGACAACTGGCCCCCACGATGGAGCTTTCCCTTCCTTGTTGGAATTTTGGACTTCGCGATTCCGAATTGCAAGGACTTCTTGTCCACGGGATTCCCGATTACCCGACTCCCGGAATGCCGATGGACTACTTTCTTTTCGGGAAACTTCCTGAATGCTATAATCTCCTCCACGCGTCCTCCTCAAGATGGACGGTCCTGATCATCTCTCACAATTTCGCGACTTCTGATGCTCCGGAAGTCTTGTCCTCAGGACTCGCGAAATATCGAACCCTGATGCACCTATTGACTTTCCTATCGGGACTTCCCTGATGGTTTGGATCTCTACCACGTGTTCTGGCTGATAGAAGGCCCTGATCCAATCTCATGATTTCGGAGTTTTTGGTACCCCGATGACATAAATTCTCTGTCAACTCAAAACCCCGGTAGCCGATATACCGACGGGCTCTCGATTTCCTCCATGTGTCTGCACAAACGGACGATCCAGATCATTCCGCTGTTTTGGGGCTTGAAATGCCCCGACGTTCTCAACCTCGAGAACTCCGATATCCCGAGTACCGATATCCCGATGTGTCAACCTTCTCGTTGGGATTTTACCTCTACTGTTCACGAAGGTTTAACCCTCATGCATTTATTTACAGATCCAACGACTGTCGGGTTTTTCTAGCTACGATCTAACGGCTCAGATCTGTCCCACCTCGCGCATTCTTCCACTACTTCGTGGATGTGGAAAGATCAACGGTCCAAATTTTCTCATGGACCTTAGGGGGGGGGTCTACGATCCCAATTTCATCGCTATTCATGAAGATAGAGAGAAAAAGGGGCAAGGTATGTAACGCCCTTGTTACTTTCGTCAATCTGACGATCGTGAATGACCATGGGTCTTCCGACAGGATTTCATCCGTCGATTCGTTACTTATCCCTACGCTGCTACTTCGGAATTTTAAGAGGGTCATTCCTCCTCGTACAGGGTTATTAAGACTTTCACATTCAAGTCCTTTTTCCAGGTTCTTGGTAAACCTTTCCAAGGAGGGAATCTCTGCGAAGAGATCTATTCCGGGGCTTTCCTGGAGATAGACAAAGGGAAACAAACTCCCGAGGATGGACTGGAAGTCTGACTTGGTTCAACTCATGCATAATTAAATTCATTTATCAACATAAGCCATGCGTGGTCTTTCTGTTATAAGAATATATCTAACATTTCTTATCAAAACACTGCACATACATTCTTATACTGTAATCGTTCACAAATTCACAATTTATGAGCATATATGTCAGGAGATGAATTTCAAGATGCAATATGAAAAACACTTATCAGAAATAACATCAGAAGTGGATGCGACTGCTGAGAGGGGTGCTCGTTTCCACCCAACCGTAGGCGTAGCGACTCCCAGCGGATTTACCACTAGCCACCCCCGAGCTGAGACCACGATGTTGTGAGACTG
>SNQJ01S0018488.1:0-51367 GCA_010110895.2 Picea sitchensis
ATCCCACGAAATCAAAAACTGTCCTAGATTTAATGCTGCAACAGGGCAATTTCTGTTGAACTGGCCCCCTTTGACCGGCGTTGACCGAGCATCTAGCAGTCTCAGATTTCGAATCTGATAGCTTATTCACCATCCTTGTACATATGGGAACGCAACCCAAGTGTCGTATTTCACCCAGGTGTCCTGCAAGTATACAAACGACGGAGCTATTACGGGATTTGGTGAAATCCTGTAATTTCTGCTAAATTTCCAATTTTAATGCAATAATTTAGAAAATTCAATTCTGAAGTTAGAGGATGACAAATTTACCTTGGATAGGCTATTTTATGAGAAATGTGGAGTAAAATGAAGGAAAATGGCAAATAAAGAGGCAAAAAGTATGGTTTGTGAAAGCACAAAAATGGACTCAACAGATGCCACAGATTGGAATTAAATTCTTCTAATATCCGTCAAAGGATAAATGAATTGTTAGCTTTAGAGGAACAAAGAATGTTTTCCTTGGAAAAAATAAAGAGACGACAACAAACTGTGAATACAGATTTCAACAAAAGTGCAAAATCTGTCAGGTTTAAAGTAAATGAGAAAGTCTTTCTTTGGGATTCATGCCATGCTGACAGAGGAAGACATTCTAAGTTTCAAAAATTATGGTTGGGTCCTTTTAAAATCGCTTTTGTCTTGGGTGCAAATTCTTATCTTCTAAAAGACTTGGAAGAGCGATTATTTTCCTATAGTACCAACAGTTCACACTTGAAGCACTATGTGGAACCAGTTTGAAAGATGAACGCTGCATGGAAGTCGCTACTGTGTTATAGTTTTCTATTTCACTGTTTCGATTTGGCTTTGTTTTTTTTCATTTCATGTTGTTTCATTTATGTTGTTCTTATTTTATTGTTTTCCTTTTTGTTTATCAGAAATAAAATTTGGATCAGTTTTTTTACAATGATCTTAATCTATAAGTATTGGTGATAAATAACAATCAAGTTACATAGCTATCATGGTGTCCCCCTTGTAGACATTACTGAAATTTTTTTCTTCTTCCAGTATTTTTGTTAGATATATAATTGGATTTTAATCCCTACTTTATGCTATCCCTTTCTTCCCTCCACCCTGAGATTCAAGAAGAGCATACTAGAAATTTTTCTCCTTAAAACAATAAACACTTTCACTGTGACCACTCGAATTTTATGCATACAGAAACAAATCCCTCATACGTAAAAAAAATCATGAGCTATTCCCAAACTCTTGGATCATTTTTACCCTTAAACCGCCTCACTTCCATTGTTGCATAATCATTCTGGTAAATAATTCTTTCATCTACGATTCACCTGGTCTGCAAAACTAGAGATTCTGATTTCTTAATATGTTGGAAACAAATTTCCTTGTGGAGTCTCCAGTTTGTTGATGCTTGAAAGTGCAATGATGAATACTATGCTCGCAAATGATTGAAAAGATTTATGATTTCTCTATATTAATAATATACTAGTAAGTGGGACCCCATTTTTTAACTTATGGCACTATGATGGATAAGCAACAATTATATTTTGGTTGTCTATGTGTTGGTTGTGACACAGTTTGCTACAACTCATTCGCTTCAAATCATGGTCAAATATTTTATGGTAATATGTGGTGGTTGGGTGATTAAAACATGGAGCTAAATGGTTTGGATGATCTCTCATGAAATATGATTATGCTTCCCTTTTGAATGAAAGAATTATAATCCAGTTTTGATTTTGATATTGTGTTGTTTATGGCAAAAGTTTGAGTGATCTCGACCCTTGCTACTATAGTTATGCACATTGTTTGAGTTTCATGTTGGGTTGTGTTCCTAAGCAATTTGTCATTTGAAGAAATTTGGTATTGGCAAGGGGGTGGTCCACTTTGAACTATCGCGCACTTTGCAAAAGTAATATGGCAAGTTTGGATATTTGGTTGATTAATGGTTTGAATGTAGTGCTATGGTGAGTTGGCTAGTGGGATTGGCTCATACTAAAAATTGAATGAGGATATGAAGGGCGAAGCGACGTGCAATAAATGCATGCCACTCAAACTCCCCTCGAACCTGTCACCCTAGTCATTATTGCATTTTTGGCTCTGGTAGTTGTTGTTACTTTGCCTTGCCTGGTCGTGGAGGAATTATACATTCTTGGGTTTTCTCCTCGCGCAATCATTTACAGGTATGGGTTTTCTTACTTTTCCATTCATGATAATTACTCTTCCCTTGAAATGTCAGCTCTGGTTTCTCGTGGTCTGTGTGATTCTCAAGTTGTTATGTTGTTTTGGAACTGTGTTTATGGTCACATCTTCGGTATCCTATGGTGGTTATTCTGAGATTGTTAGCATTAAAAGGTTGGTCACGGGTCCTTGTTGTGTGTAATTGTTCACTAGAATTGTTGAGTAAATATTGCAGTGGGGCCTGCTTTTTCATGGTTCTATTTTCGGGTTTGGATTCTCTGTTGAAATTAGTTATCGTAGTTTTCCTAAACTCTGGGCTTTGCGAATACTCCACCTACAGATTGACATTACTGGTCTCTGTGACTAGTGTACTCACACCATGTTTTGACCTTGTAGGTTTTTATGTGAACTATGATGAAATATTAGAACATTCTGTGCCTTGTCTTGGAAAAACCCTCTCTTGTTGGCTTCCTTGCTATAACCTCACCGTCATTGTTTCCTGGTAAATGTTATACAGCATGAGAACATTTCTACCCAGATTTTGATGAGAGCATTATTCGTGCTTTTTGGTTGGGCACAGGTTTTTATTTCGTTGCTCATTATGCAATGTTGAAAAAAGGGTTGGATTAACTTGTTTGTTTTGGAAGTTTCAGTCTATTGTTTGAAGCCCGTGCAATTGAGAGCAATGTTGCATATTATTGTTTATGTGATCGATTATGATAGGGCACCTATGGAATGAGTTGTCTGTGCCATTCAACTTCCAAACTCTCTGGTCGAACTACCCCGTTGTCTCAACCACTTACTATCTTGAACCCTAAACATTACATTGAAAGCGTATTTACTCCAGTTTGAAGTTGATGGGAGCATTGTGTTGGCTCGGTTACTTGGGCACGATTTTGTTTGGTCCCTTGCTTGGTAATTCTGGAAAGAAATATGTACCCACTTGTTCATTTGAATCTTGTCTTCCAAATAATGAATGTTATTTTTGGTTCAAATCATTATGTTGATTGTTAAAACAGGGGCACCTGTGTTTGAAATGTTTGAGGTTCGAATAGAGTGGTAATTTGCAGAATAAATCGTATTGAACAATGGTTAAATAAATGATGGATATGAGTTGTTTGTAAATATTTTATGTGTCCCTGTTGGATTTAAATGGATTATTACTAGAGTTGATGTTATGGTCATGGCTCAAAGGCTATTCTTGTATTCTTATAGCGATTATGATGTTATTCGTCACGAATGTCATATAATGATAATGTGGATACAATGGTTACTATGATTAAACAATTTTGGGCATATAGATTATTGTGTAAAATAATTCGGAAGCCAGAAAGAAAAATTGTCAAAGAAGACACCAATTTGGATAATTATTTTGGAAAAGGAACACTTGTTAAACTTTGAAATTATGGACAGAGATATGTTTTAATTGCATTTAAGGTAGCATGTTTTGATTTGTTTCACTTGAACAATATCCATATTGATTCCCTATCATTCTACCATTTTTCACTAATTACATTCCCTTCACAATCCTGATTTCACATATTGCATCCCTCTTCTGTGATATAAATTTAAAAAGAAAAGTTTGTGTGGAAGTGACAAAAAGGATAACATAGCAAGGGTTGGTGACTGATATTTTGATATTTTTATACACAGTTAAATTTTTTGGTTAATTGATGAACAATATTCGTATATGCATTCCCTATCATTCTACCATTTTTTGCGAACTACACTCCCTCCATATTTCTCTTGAACCATATCACTCCTTGTTCACATGGCAATTAATGAATGGTTTGTTATGGATGGATTTGCATGTATCTCGTGTCAATTTTTGAGCCAACTTTTGATTCATGTAAGCAGAGTGTCATGTATGGTTTATTAAAAGCTTCATCGCTAACAAATTGTTTCTACAAGATGAGATTTTTCAGTAGAGGCAACAATGGACGAAATAAAAGAGGCTTAGGAAATTGGAATCGAGGCCACAGGAGGCCTAGATTTTCTATCCATTTTGATGTTGACCCTCAAGAATTGATCCAGCTCTTCCAAGATGGGTTCTTTAATTTTCTTTTCCATGGAATAATGAACCCTCGACCAAAAAGACCCCCTTTCTAGCCTCCTCAGAATATGCTCGACATTCATGTTCCTCCACATGTGTCTTTGCATCCCGAAGTCCCTGCAAATGATGGTTGGAAAGAGATCATCAACCATCATGTCTCTCGCCATCATGGTTGTCCCACTATGTCATTTCCTTTGCCACCACATGTTAATCCCAATGTCCATATTGCTCGTGTTGCTTGACCAGTTTAGTCTTCACACGATAGTAAGAGATTGAAAATTGATATTCCCCAACCTATGCAAGACAAGGGAAAAGCAGTTGCTTCCCCTTCTCCTCCCTCCATTGATTCCTCAAAATATGTGTCTTCCTGCCTTCATTTAAAGGATGACCTCTCCCATGTGATCAGGTAGATACAACCCTAGGGGTCCAATCAACCACGAGCTACTTGAAAAAAGTCTAAGGGAAAAAATAGTGAAAAAAAGAAAATTGCCTCACAAAGGGGAAAATATGGTTTTTAAATTATGTTTTATATTATTGCAGTTGATGAGGCCAATGCTTAATGGTTTTCAACATTTTTGGACAACAAGATCTGTTTTTTATATTTTGTGGATAATGTGGATAATGTGGATAATGTGGATATATATATTCTTTTTTGGATATTATATAAATTATTTCTGATATTTAAATATCTGGTTTGAAGATATTCAATGGATTTAAAAGGGTGACATATGGTTTAAATTATTATCTTTTGTGTGTTATATTTCATGATTTAAAAGGAAGAAATGGCAGGAATCACAAGAGGTCCCACCTACCTAGCTATTATTAATTAAGACCCTAACTATATTATTATTATTTATTTCTCCTAAACTAATTAGTTAGGTTAAATAAACTTAACTAAAGAAAGTATTTGAACTACTTCAAATTATTTGGAAAGAATAAAAGTTGAATGACAAGAAGAAACAAGAGGAGAATAGAAGGAGAAAGCAAGACTAAGGTTTTCTCTTTAGTTACATGAGATAGTTTCAATTTTCATTCATTTATGAGTTTATTCAAAGCCTAATTCTCTTCTTGATAGTAGGGTCTTATTGTAGACAGCAAGGTTCAAGACTGAACCACACTTTTTGTACGCTTGTTTTAGAGGTGTTGATCCATCCTTGATAGTCTGCGTATTCTTGTCTATTTGTGAATTAAGTTTCATGACTGTAAAGGATATCTTGCAGAGTAAAAATGGTAGAAGTTTGTGGCAAGATGATCCAGATTATTAATTTTAGTTTTACTTTATTGTCAGAGTCTTTTTGTATGGTGTTCATTGGGGATCTCTAAATCAGACTTTGGTCCATGCCCTCGCAGGGGTTTTGTAAAGAGACAAACATTTTTGATATCTCAGAATAAAATAAAATCAGATTTCTATTCTATCTCATATTTGTGTATTTGTGACTTGGTTACTTTTCACTTTTGATATCCATGTTTATTTTATTGCAAAATCTGTGTATATTCCAAAAGCTTTTTTTAATTTTATTTTTGCAATGTATTTAAACTATAATCAGCCTCAGTCCTTGCAATTAATACTTGTCGATTGAGAGAATGTTTCGAGGCTATAAACCCCAGGGTGACATTCCCAACTATCTTTTCCTAGCCAAGAAAGATATGAAAATGATTGGGTAAGGTAATTCATACCTTTTCCTCAACAATATGTTGTGCTAAAGTTCATATTTGTACCAAATCCTTTAAACAATCCCCTCCATAAATTTGAAGTAAAATTTGTGTCTCTATCTTAGACAATTGTCCTAGGTATCCCATACAACCTAGCAATCTCCCTCATGTAAGTTTCTGCAATATTGGTTGTTGTATGAGTTGTTTTTACAGGAACAAAATGAGAAGCCTTTGTCAATTTATCAACCACTACCATGATTGAATCATGTTGTCTTGTTTTCTTGGGAAATTTATTTATAAAATCAATGGTTACCACTTCCCATTTCTTCTCTCAAATTGGTAAGGGTTGTAGAAAACCCGTTGGGTGCCTATGCTCAGCCTTCACTCTCTAACATTCCATACATCCAAAAATGCAATCAACAACATCCTTTTTCATTTATGGCCAAAAGAATTGGCTTCTTACTGTTGTAATTGTTTTCTGGTAACCAAGATGTCCGACATATGGAACATTATGTATTTCTTTTAATACCAAATTCCTAAGTTCTCTGGAACTAGGAACATAAATTCTATTTTTATGCATAAGTAATCTATCTTCCTTCATCTCATAAATTTTAATTTTTTGTTGTACATTTTATTGTTATAAGATTTCTTTTACCTATAGGTAATGTTGATCTGTGACAATAGCATCTAAAATTCAGCTCTTTAAATCTTATTGATGCATACTAACAGTTGAATGCATGAGATGTACTCTTCTACTAAGTGCATCAACAACTTTATTTTATTTTCCTTTGATATGCTTGATGTCAAAATCGTATTAACTTGAAAATTTCAGCCATCTCATCTTCCTAGCATTCAAAGTTGGTTGTTCAAAAATATATTTCAGACCACTATGGTCTGTTCTTAATTCAAATCTCTTCCCCATGAGACAATGCCTCCACATCTTCAAAGTGTGAACAATGGCAAAAAGTTCCAATTCATGTGTGGCATAGTTCCTCTCATGATCTTTAAGCTTTCTAGACTCATAACCAGTGACATGTCCATTTTGAGTGAGGAATCCACCAAGTCCTTCCTTACATGTATCTGTACATACCACAAAAATTTCATTTGGGTTAACAATCTTTAGAAAAGATGCACTAGTAAGTAATTCTTTCAACAAATTAAAGTTCTCTTCACACTTTGTTGTCAATTCAAATTCAGTTCCCTTCTTTTGCAAAGAAGTGATGGGATGAGAAATCTTAGAGAACCCTACTATAAATATTTTGTAGTAACCAACTAACCCCATAAAATATCTGACTTCGGAAACCTTCATGGGTGTTGGTCATCCTCTAATGGCTTCATCTTTGGATCCACTGATATACCTAGTTCTGAAATAATGTGCACCAAGTAATGGATATGTTATTGATACAAAGAGCACTTAATAATCTTGGCATACAACTAGTGTTACCTCAACACTTGCAATACCAATCTCAAGTGATGTTCATGCTCTTCCTATGACATAGAATAGCAAAGTATGTCGTCCAAGAATACTATGACAAACTTATCCAAATAATTTATGAATATGCCATTCATTAAGAACATAAATACAACTGGTGCATTGGTTAGTCCAAAAGGCACCACTACAATTTCATAATGCCCATACATGGTTCTAAAGGTTGTCTTATGAATGTCTTCTTCCTTGATTCTTACCTGATGGTATCCCAATCTCAAGTTTATCTTGGAAAATATCCTTTCCCGTCTTAGCTGATCAAATAGGTCATCAATTCTAGGTAGAGGATACTTGTTCTTTACAGTGGACTTATTCAACTGTCGAAAGTCAATCCACAGCCTAAAAGTTCCATCTTTGTTTTTCAAAAATAGTACTGGTTATCCCCGAGGTGAAACACTTGGACGTATGTAGCCTTTCAACAAAAATTCTTCCAATCACATTTGTAATTCTTTTAATTCTGGTGTACTCATTTTGTAAGGTGTTTTTGATACCGAGGTAGCTCCTAGCACTAAATCAATAGAGAAATCAATCTCTCTCTTTGGTGGAAAATAGGGTATTTCTTGGAATACATCTTCAAATTCTTGTAGTACCAAAAATTATTCAAGGCTTGGCCCCTTTGTATTTCCTGGTTCCTCCACATGGATTGCATACAATTAACATCCTTTTCTGAAACATATCTTCAGTTGCAAGGATGAAATCTCCCTTATAGAGATGGGTCTTGGAACTCCTTTCATAGTGATCTGTTTTTCGTCCTCATCAATACATGTAAATGTTTTGTTATGAAAATCTAGGACAACATGATGCTTGTCCAACCAATCCATTCCATTTAGAATATCATACAAACCCAATGGTATAATATATAGATCAACATTAGTATTCACACCATTAAGACTTATGGAACAATCCCTGACCATATCATGGATTCTCCTTTTGGTTCTAGTGGCTAGTTGTACCAAACTTGATTTTTCAAGTATCTTTTCTCCACATGTAATCTATCCACTATTTTAGGATCAATGTAACAATGAATTTCTCCTGAATCAACTAAAATAGAAACAGGTTGATTAATGATTTTACCTTCCACCTTGATCATATTGGATTGGTACTTTCTTTGTCGATCATATAAGGTTGCATATATTCCTCCCATGTCTTCTATTGTTGTAGCCTCTTGGATGTTGTGCATGGTATTCACATTTTTCCTTTCTGTGAGGGAAATCCTTGTACATGTGATCTTCTTTGCATTCCCAACATTGGATTGGTGGTCTTCCCCTTTTTCTCAAGGAGTCTTCTCTCTTGGATTCATCCTTAGCATACTAGTCAGGCTAATTTTTACCTGGGATATTTCTATTGAAAGGAGGTTTGAATCCTTTCTTTCTCTGATCAAACTTCTTCTTCTTCTTATCCTTCAAGATTTCTACAAAGACTCTCTTCCCTTTCCTTTCTCATATAGGTACTTAGCCTTTCTCATGGTCTCAATTAAAGTCCTAGGTTCATCATATTGAATCTTCTCTTTATAAAAGGATGGCAGTCCACTCAAGAACCTCTGTACTTTCACCTTCTCATATTTTATAAACCCCACATACCTTAGCATCCCCATGAACTTATTTTCATACTCTTCCATGGCCATGCTTCCCAGCATGATTTCAAATAAATCTCGTATTTTTTTGTCATAGAAGTCCTCTGAAAGGTACTCCTTATGAAAATATTGATTGAACTACTTCCAAGTGATCCTACTCTCATTAATGTGTTCAACTTGCTTCAGTTGATCCCACCACATAGCATCATTCCCATGTAAATGGTATGTGGAAATTCTAGCTTTTAGGTTTGATGAGTAGTTATGCAATTGAAAATACCTCATGAGTCCAAGAAACCATGTTTTAGTATCATCTTCCTTTTCTCTTTCACCATCAAAGGATGGTGACTTAAGCTTCCTCATCTCTCCTTGCAAACTGTCAAATTCATGTCTTCTTATTTGGTGCCTAATAGGAGACACCTATGGGCTACTTATGGAATCTTTAGATGCATAACATTTCCTTATTGAATAGGGAGGTGATTGATTTCTATGAGTTCTTCTAGCACTTCTTGAATAACCAGTTCTTTTGCGGTCATCTCTTCTTTCATGACATATTCCCTCTTCCTTTTTCCTTGAGCCGCTCTTTGTTTTCCTCTGCAACTGATTTAAGCTTTGCATCACTTGAGAATTTATCTAATTTATTTCTCTCATCAATCTCTCATTGTATTTTTTGTAACTCTGCACTTCTATTTTCAGTCTTCTACAGTCTCTATCAATGTTTCTTTCTCCCCTCTGTCCTTGTGTCCATTGGATTCTGTCTCTACATTACCAAATATTTTGACCTTTGACCTCTTTATCATGGATGGAGGATCCCTCACCTTCTTCCATTTCTTGAATCTGCATTCTTTATACTGAACTAATATGTTCACACCCCCTAATTCTGCAAAATTTGCAAGGAACCATTTTGTTAGGGTTATGCATATTATAAACAAAAATTGCCAAACAATGCTACAGGTCCTTTTTCTTATCAATTCATGAAGAAATATATATCACAGTTATCCAAATTAGAATAATTCCATGTCATTCTCCTTTGAATCAACTTTCCAATGACTGTACTCTTTCCCCAATCGGATATCTGATCTTAAAGTTAAGGATTCCTAAAAAAAAAACTCTTTCAACCCCCTTAGCTGATACAAAATTCAAATTATGCCTAGGTTCTTTCTTCAAACCATGTCCCACATGACCACGGCTCGAAACCATAGGCTTAATCACTCTTTAGTGCCTTTCTATGTGTTCTTCTACACAATATCTGGTTTGAACCCCATGTCTGCGGGCTTGGTCACTTCCATCCCCTTTTACCTTATCATGAGATCGACACTGGGACCCAGTCCTCCAAACTTTGGCCTTGGATAGTTATCCATTTTACAACTTCTAATTTCTCCCAAATTTACACTTCATCGAACCTTTCGATAACTCCTTCTAGTATAATCATACGGTCAAGACTTGATATCTCATTGAATGGACGGTCCCGCCCCCATCTGGAGGCTTTAACGAGATCAACAGTTGCGACTTAATCAGGCATTGGGATGGACGAATCTTAACCAATTCGTAAATTTGGCACTCCTGGGCTCTGAGAAATTCATCTCTCGTGTCGTTCAACTCCCCTAGAGTGACAACCGTCGAAGTACTTACCATGTCCTCATACTTCTTGATCCAACGATCGAGAAAGATCCTAAAGGGATATTAGATCAACGATCTGCATGCCTTCACGACTTCAAGCTTCGACACTTTTCACTGGTAGAAACCTTGGACACCCTCGGAGTTACATACTCCCAGAGATGAAACAGTATATGATGTCACCCATGGTGACATGGGCCCATGGCATGTGCACCATGTGTCACTCAAAAATGAATAGGTCATGGTCCAAAAGGTGTTGAATCTAGGTGACACATGTCCCCACATGGTATCCCTACCACGTGGCATAAGACACGTCATCAACCACATGGAAAATCCACATTCTCTACTCCATATCTGATGGTCTGTGTGATCTCATGACGATAGATTTACACTTTCATGAATTTGGCACTTCGGGGCTTCGACACTTTGGGGCTTTGATTTGCAACATACCCTGAAATCATCGAAGTGGTGAAGTTCCGAAGTCCAAAATTTTCTAACCTTCCACCATCGCAAGATCTGATGGTTAGCATTACTCCCGAAGTCCTTCCCTCGATCTAACGGTCGACAGGAATTTCGAGACTTTGGTGCTCTGGGGCTCTGGGTTGTAGTAGTTATAAAGGGTTCAATTCTCCCGGAGTGAAACCTCCTGAAGTGGTCAATGTTGGATGACCACGATCAATGACGGAGATTCCCCCTGAGCCTGCCATCAGATCGGATGGTTTATGGGACTTCACGACTCCAACCTTTGACAGTTTAGGCTTTTCCTTCCTACCATGATCACTGAAGCAACGAAGTTCCGAAGTCTTTCCTTTCCCACTTGGCTTCGATCGTCGGTTGATGATCGACCAGCTAGATCTGACAGCTAGGACTTAATCTTTCCCAACCTTTGGTTTCTCTTTTGTTGGATGACCCTTGTTCACCTGCCTTCCGATCCAATGATCCAGAACTCCCTTGATCCCACGGTGGTGATCGCTCCCAAATTCGAAGGGACGGTAATGACTCTACGATCCTTTGCAAAGGATCTTTGATGCTATGGCTTCTGTGCAATCTCTGCAATGTTATATCTCCTGAGATTTAAGATTTCAAGGACATATTCAATCTTAACCATAATACATTTTCCAATAGTTTCAGCCCATATCAGTCTAGTGTTTCAACCAGAAGCTTTGATACCAATTTGTAACGTACCCAGCCACCCCCAGGCTGGGCTACGCCACTTTAAGCGCGCTCTCAAACTTCTTTCAAATCATGATCTAACTTTTAATTAATAAATATGCATGAATTATTCACATGCATAGATCAAGATTCCTGCTACAACATAGATAATAAGACATATGTCATGCACATCAATAACCAGCAAGCATGCATATTATCGATATGAATTTCATAGATAATTGAATACACAGTAGAATAAATACACAAGTAAATAGAACCATAATAAAAATCATTTATCTTTCATAAAACGGATCACCAATTGGCTACAGACCAAGGATGTTCCACCCAACCATAGACATTATTGTTCCAAGTCTCAACAACAATGTCACCCCCGAGCCAGGCTATGAATCCACAAGGATGGTTCCATTGTGTCACTTGGCTTCCAAAACCAATCAGAACTCAATCTCTCACATGCTTCTCAGCACCCACAACAATCCAAAGTACACCATCCCTCTTTTACCCAGCCTGCACAACCCAAGAGAATGGACCCCCTTCTCTGCCACATAGTCTCTCAGACTATCATCTTCTTCCAGGGCTCCAACACATCTGATCAAGAATCTCCATGCTAGGACTCTTAGGAATCACAGCTATGAGATAAGTTTAACATAGGCCAAAGCATCTCAAACATGTAGGCCTTAATTCATGGGTGGATTACACCATCAGTCTCTATAGCCAACAAAACCATGGCTCCTCTTCAACAATTCGTTTTCCCTTCCCAATCCAAATGTGAATGAGAAGAGACGAGTGGGTGAATAGAATGAGTGGAGAGAGAACAATATGAAAGGTGATTTCAATGAACAAATGAACCATGAGTGAGTGAATGAATGAGTGAAGAAGAAGCAACCCCCACAACAGATCAAATATGGGCTTTTGTAATTCTTGGAATTAAGGAACCACTTGGCCTTCACCCCCAAGAAGCTCATGTAACTGTTATTCTCCATTAAAAAAAAANAATACTTAGCCCCTCAACCCCCCTCTCTTGTGAAATCATAGCCCCCTATAACTCTTGTCCTTGTTTGTCTAGCAACCAGTGATGTATTTATTATTAATAATGATCAAAACATTCATTCCCTAGGCACACTAGCCTCTTTTAATTGTTTGGGCACTCTGGCCCCTCATCAATTAACATAATACATTCTTTAATATGGGGCTCAAAATTAGGGTATTACAAGGGTACTCTTTTGATGATGAATATGGAACTCCTCAGTCAATGCTGCAATTTTCTTGTTCAGAAAGTTTGTACCTTCATCACTAAGTATTATGTGTGGACACCCAAACCTTGTGACTACATTATCGAATAGACACCACACAGTAGTCTCTACAGCGTAGTATGTAACTGGGGTTGCTTATGCCCACCTTGTCAAGTACTTTGTCCCAGTGATGATGTACCTTTCCCCTGACCTTCTTTCTTGTGGGTTGATTGGCCCCACAAAGTCTATGACCCATTTCTCAAATGCTTTCAATATAACATGTGGGTTCAAAGGAATTTTTTCCCTCTTAGATGGCTTTCCCAATCATTAGAAGACATCACACAATTAATAGTACGCCTTCACATATTTGTGAAGTGTAATCCACCAAAGGCCTTCACACAAAATATTTTGTGCAATTGCTCTCCCTGCATAATTTCCTCCAGCAATTCCATCATGCACTTCTTCAAGTATCATCGGTCTTTCGTGTTCCAGCACACAACATCTCAGTATTCCATCTACACCCAACATGTATATATTCCCTCCAATCAGTTGATGATCTGCTGCTTTCACTACCAATTGTTTCTTCTATGCTATGTTCATCTCATATGGATTCATACCTATACTTAGAAATTGTACAATGTCTGAGAAGTAATCATCCATCATCCTTACCACAAATAAATACACATCTGTGAAACTGTCATCTAAATTGTCTGCATCTTCTCCTGAAAATATGCGTGATAGATGATCTGGTCCTGCATCCAGCTTCCCTAGTTTCACTACAACCTCAAAGTCATATTCGTGAAATAATAATAGCCACCTATATATTCTCCCCCACAACACCAAAGGGGCTTCACCTTGTTGACCCATATCTTATAACGTTCATTCATAAAGGGGGTTTTTTAATTGTGAAAAATAAAGCTAACATATTGTAGGTATTGGGGGGGATGTGGGGTCTTAGGGGGTTTATAGGGATTGGGGGGTATAAAAGGGGTATCTAGTAAAATAGGGGTTTCTTTTATTGGAAATATGTATTGGCAGGGGGTTAAACAAAAGGATTTTTGGAGGCATTTATCAATATCCAGTGAAATTAGTCGTATTCTTTAATATCACATGAACGAAGGCACTATGTCACAAGTTCACTGAGAGAAGACCCTGCACCCAACACTATCTTGTTGACTAAGTACTTCAATCTAGAATGGTCTATATACATATTAAAGTGAGAAACCAATAGACAATGCCTGAATTTTTGTAGTGCATAGACCATTGACAATCCTTCATGTTTTGTGGTTGTATAGTTCTTCTCTACTATAGACAGCTTCCTACTTGCAAAATTAATTGGGTGATCTATGTCTCCCTCCCCTGTTTGGGATACTATTGTGCCCAATGCTATCAACGATGCATATACATGTACATGGAACTCCTTATTCCAATCTGGAGAAATTAAAATTGACGTTGTTACCAGTTTATGTTTTAGGGTGTCTAACCCCTTCTGACAATCCTCGTTCTATTGAAACTTTGCTTCCTTATTTAATAACTTTTTCATCAGTGTTGTGATCTGCGCATATCCTTTGAAAAATTTCCTGTAATAACCTATATGACCCAACATTTCCCTCAATTGTCTGACTGATGTAGGAGGTTCTAACTCTAGAATGATTGTGATATTAGTTGGATCTACTAATAGTCCATGTTTGCACACTACATGTCCCAACAAAATTCCAAACGGTGTGCAAAAGATACACTTCTTCAAGTTCAGCGAAATCTAACATTGTCTGCACTGATCCAACATTAACCTAAGAGCTTATATATGATCCTTTAGTAGACTAAACATCGTCTAATCATCCAAGTAGACTTTTAGGAACTTATGGATGAACTCCTTGAATGTTGCAACCACTACCCTAGAAAACATCGTAGGGGCATTCTTCAATCCAAATGGCATAATTGTATATTGATAACTCCCCCATTCCATCGTAAAAGTGGTCTTATGTTGATCCTCCTGTGCAATTCTTATCTGATGGTACCCCGAGAATCCATTTGTAAAATAACAAATTTCCTGGCCTCCTACATTCTCCAGTACCTCATCCATGAATGGTGTTGGGAATGGGCCATGTAAACACACGTCAATCAGCTTCCTTAGATACACACAGATCCTGATTCCTCTTATCTTCTTGTCTTGCACCACCATTGGACTAATCCACTCTGATTCTTCTACTAGTTTGATGAGTCCCACATCCAACATCCTATCTATTTCATCCTTGACCTTCTCCGTGTACCTTGGGTTTAACCTGTAAGGCCTCTATCGCACTGGCTTATCTCCTCGTTTCAGTGGAATATGCACCTCACCTAAGTCTCCTTCTATTCCCTTCATCTATGAAAATGTCATTGGAAATAGGTCATGATATTCTCGCAGTAAGTCTACAATCTTTTCAACTTGTGCCTCACTACAATAATCTCCTATCTACGCAAAATTGGGATTCTCTGTCGTCTTGATGTTTACCTTCCACATCTTTATAGGTTGTGCGCATGTAGAAGATTCAAGATCAAGCCATTCTACTGCTCATTCTCCTTCTATCTAGGATACTTGTACATTCCTAGGATTCTCTCCATCATACTCTTCCTTGGCTACATTATAGAACTCCAGTTTCTCATAGACAGTGATCATGGCTATGTGCGCACTGCATATTGGTACCACCTCCATCGTCTTTGCTTCCGAGAATATCTTCGTTCGAATCTCCTGTGGCGCTGCATATATTTATGGAGATTCATGTTCAAATGTAAATGTGATTTTAAACCTCTGAACCAGTTCTTCCCAACTTGTTGTCTCCCTACGCATCTCCAACTCCAAATACCAGTTCTTTGGAATTGCGTCTAGTTTGTATATAAATATGTGCATCCACTCTACTTCTAGTACTGAACTTTATAAAGATTTACATTATTCCACATGACCCGTTGGTTCACTCTCCCCTGTATACTTTTTTGCAGTATTATCTTTCTTAGTCGCAAACCTTATTTGCATTAGTTGATTGCATTGTGACCAGTCTTTCATTCCCTCCCTGTGTGCAACCCACCACCTGGTTGGAGTTTCTTTTAATACAACATATAGTGCTAAGAACCTTTTTTTTTCAGGTACCTGCAACTCAAATCCTTTTACAAACATACTTATATCAGTTAATACATCATACTTGGGTGGATCACATAACTATGTTCCAATCCGACGCAAGGATCGAGTGATGTGCGCACATCGTCTAATTGACACTTCATGCATTCTCTATTGCCAATACTTTAGGCCTTCTTTAGAATCCAACACACATGAAATGATAGTTTGTCAACTTAGCACACCATCCAATGTTGGGATGAAATAATCCTCCATATGCACAGTCATGTTATATAAATTGCCAATGTTGTTCCTCCTTGTTGGCTCTATGTATCTCTTTCCTTCTGATGGGTCCAAGGGTGCAGTAATTTTCAAGTCTTTGACTTGAAATATCATCTTCGTCCTCTTCAATTTGATGATCACTTGGTTATCAAAATCTCATTCCAGTCCCATCAGTGTTGGATATGGTTGACTATCGTCCATGATCTCAATAACTTCAAAGTCTACCACGTTGTGCACCCCATCTATGTTCACATGTACTCGTATCAAACGTCCAATCGAGACTATTTTTTGTTGATTCATGAGCCTTATCTGACCAGGAGACCATACTAACTTGGGTTTTCCCATCAACTCACATGTCTACTTAGGTAACACATTCACGTCGGACCCTAATTCCAATATAACATTATCCACATCATACTCTCCAATTTGTGCACTGAATCCAAATTCTTCATTGGTTCTCTTCCTACACAGTACTTGGTTTACCATCCTTTGTACAATGGGATTTTCCCTCTCTTTTTTGCAATGAGAAATCATGTCATAGAGTGTACTTAGTGCAGTCTCATCCTTTATTAGCTCTACACAACTTTCAATAATTCTATTAATGCGCTTACCTTCCCAATTGGTTTCTCTGGCATAGTGTGATCTTCTACACGAGGCACAACCAATTTTGATGATCCCCAATCCATTCTGAGTACTTATTTTATTTATCTCTAATATGTATCCTTTTCTTGTTGAGGATTAGAGGATGACATAGGCCTTGTTGACTTCCTTACCCACTATTCAGTCTACTTTCCTTCATTTGTCATATCATCCCCTGTTCTAGCTCCTCCTCACGTAACAACTGCTAATCTTGGTCCTTCATTGCATCTTTCTGATGAAGTCTTCTGCACATTCTAATTCAGATTCTGGTTCATGTTTCCTTTGGAGTGCCATTTCGCAACTAGTTAGGTACAATCTTATGTTGAGTGATCTAGTGCTCTGCAGTATGTGCATGTCATACATGGATTCTGGTAGTCGTGATCCAAGTGTCCAGGTTGATTACATTTGTAACATATAATCGGCCCTCTTCCTCCTCTACCAAAATTCCCTCTGCCTTGGCCTCTGCCAAAGTTTCCTTTGTTACCTTGATTGAAACCTCTTTGATTGTTGTATTGTGGACCCCCCGTTTCTGCTGCAGGATTCTCTTCCTAGATCCTGTACATATCTAATGTGCGCTCCCTCAATAAGTTGAACACGCAACAATCCTCCTCTTCATCTCCCAATGATTTGAAAAAGTTGCAAAACAATTTCCTTGGGGTACTATGATACTTTTGTAGTAATGGACACTCAGTTGGGTGTTGGCCCCATTTTTACATATCTCGCAATATCCTCTTGGTAATGGATTCAATGCTCCTTTCACCAAATACTGCACAAATTTTGGGCATTCATCTTTGTGGTGGCCTCCAGTCCTACATTTTGTACACCATACTTTTTCATGTTTCTCCTTTCCCTTTGTTGGTTCTGCTAGTTGAATTGTCAACACAGCCAACTGCGTCTGAACTTGCGCCATTCCTCCACTATCTCCCACAGGAGATGATTCCAATTTCATTGCAATTTCTAGTGCCTCGGGTTGCAACGCAACCTTTTGTTGGATCAATGGCCTACAAATGTGTGGTAGAAACCATGCAATAAACCATACCTGATGTTGTTGATTCAGTATCTGAAAAGTCAGTCTACCCATCACATCCTTAAATCTTTGGTCGAAATCCCATACTGATTTTGTTTGTACCTATTTAATCTCCTTCATTTTTTTGATGTACTACGACTCCGACTTTAGTTTCTTGAACTCATTCAATAGTGCTTTCTTAATCTCTACCAACATCCTGGTATGTGTTATAGGCGTTATACTCTCTAGCTTCATTTACCATACTAGCATGCGACCTCTAAATTTTGTTGCTAAC
Source organism: Picea sitchensis (assembly GCA_010110895.2). Taxonomy (NCBI): domain Eukaryota; kingdom Viridiplantae; phylum Streptophyta; class Pinopsida; order Pinales; family Pinaceae; genus Picea; species Picea sitchensis. The sequence continues at coordinate 18,267 of SNQJ01S0018488.1, forward strand.
TGCGTAATTTTCACAGCCTCGTCTTGGACATTCTTTGTTGCCCAAATTGTCTCGTAGACAAACAAGTGTTGTTTTGGGTCCTCTCTCCCAATTCCCTAGAGTTCAGGCAGTATAAGGGTTTTGTCTACCCCTGCCATGTTGCTTTGTGTATTCCCTCTGCTCGATGATGTTGGTTTACTTTGATTATGACTCTGAACACTACTTCCACTACTCTGACTATTAGTACTTGATCTTCAACCGTTATTTCACATTTTGGTGATGCACACGAGGTTTTTGATTCAACATAGGATATTTTTTGAGTAGGACATACTGGCTCCTCTATTATTGGAAAGGACTGGAACTCCTCTTCTTCTCCTCCTATGTATGGTACCCCCATGATTCGGACTAGTGCAAAAGGTTCTCTCCCCTCTGGCTCACTACGTGGCTCTCCTTTCTCAGCCCTAGTATTTTTCCTCTTGTACCTCCTTCCTCTATGCAACTATCCAAATTCGTATTCTTCCTCTGATGTACCCCCTTCTTGCATCCTCAGTCCCTCCCTCTCTCTTCCATCGCATCTTTCATTCTCTCAGACGATACTCATGCCATCCCCCAGGTTCCCCTATGTGCATGAACCCCTTAGCAGTAGGATTCCATTATCATCACATGATTTTCACACAGTAGCATATTTATCCACGTACTTAGTGATTTCAAGAACCTCCCATGTGGATCTTTGCAAAATCCCCTTTCTGTGAGACTGTATGATTGCATACAATTTGCTGCAAATTTTGTAACATAACCACCTAGTATGTTATCCAACCAAAAATCAATTGCTCGAGTAGTTGGGTTACTTACATAATTCAGTTGTTTTACCAATTAGGGAGACCAATTCCTCGACCCTGCAACACTGTACCTTCCAGTTTTCTCACTAATCTTTCTAGCCACTCAGTCAGAATAATTGAGAATTCGTCAAAGAAAATTTCATGTAGATATGTGAACACATACCTTTGCATCCATTGCTTGTCACTCATTCGAGCGTTTCTGTTCTCATGTCGAGAAAACTCTCGTTCCTTCTTTTCCAACCATTTTGAGATCTCCTTCTTATTCTGATTCCAAAACATTCCCTTAATCACAAAGTCATGGTCCCAACAAAAAAACCATTTGTTAGTGCTCTTATGTGTGCATATTTTAAGACCCTATGTTCGGTTTATCTATGACCAACAAAAACAACCAGACACCAGCTGTTTTGGCATCACCTGCTAGCACAAATGAAGTCTCACATGAGGTATATATTGGGATTGCGAGAACTGAGCTTCTGCAGTAGTAAGGGAATGGGAGGTAAACATTTGGTTCATTCTTCCTTATCACGGTTGTGCATGTAACTCTGTTCTATTTAGTATTAACTTACTTATGATTCAGATTCCTATACACTACATATTCCATATCATAGATGTGTTACTGTCATAGTCATGAACATTGCACCATATTTAACCATAATACGAATCTAATCTATGATGCATGTAAATATAATTCATACGTAAATATAGAAATATAGACAACACATGATTCTATAGCCTCTATGTATCATTCCTATTCATTATTATCATCCATTGACTTCTACGTTCACGACTCTGGAACTTAGTATCAAACACAATGTAACATAACATACCCTATCATATCATAATCGAACTTCATCAAAATAGTACCTAGTTGAACCCCTAATATCCCAACCCGTTACATATTTATACAAAAATCTAGGAAAAAAACCCTAATCTGCTTATCCCAAAAATACCCTATTACAATGCATGGCGAGCTAAGTCAACTGATTGCTCGATGACTTTCTTTTGTTTTTCAATCTGCATGCTACTTTTATGTTGTTCTTCTATTTCTAGAATGTCAGGTTGTCATCCTTCTATCATGCTTTATTTTCTTGTTTTATTCTCTAGTCTGGGCATTGTCTTCCTTCAGCGCACTTTCCTCTTGGATGTGCCTCAACTACGTGCTCTCTATATTTCCTTCTTCTTCTACGCACTTTTCCTTTACTTAGGATTTTTCCCTAAAACTATATTAAGAATGAAAAATTGTTTCCAAAACTGCCTCTCAAACAATTGAACATTTGGAGATACCCCTTCAAGTGTTGGTTCTCTTCTTGAATTTGAGCATTGGTGGCCCTCAATTCTTCCAACCGCTTTCTATTTCCTTTACCCATGCTGAGGTCTGTAATTTTCTTTTCAAATTTTTTATAATTGTGTCATGGTTAAGGATGCAACTAATATGATACCTAATTATTCATAAACAAGGGACTTATAGCCCACTCATTTCACCAACTCGAATACTATGCAAAAGTTTCTTTCGGGCTATGTTTTTAGTGTTTTAAAAAGATCTCTATTTTATGAAGGCTACTAGGTTTGTTCTTAGGTGTAACCTATATGCAACACTATATTTTTCCTTTTGTAAGGCTACTAGGCCTTTGTTCTTAGTGAAGCCTCTGCTCCAAAAGGATTATCTGGATCATTTCTCCATGAAACCTACACACAAGAAAACTTATGACAATGTAACAGAAATTCTATGTTCTCACTAAGCCAAACAATGGCGGGTCTCTAACTCTGCCACTAAAAAATTTATATAATCTGTTGTCTAGTATGCCAATTAGGTCTCTGAGTGAAGTTATGGGATGCAAGCCTTATGCTCTTGATGAAGTTCTAAGTGCCAACTTCTCCTTCACTATTCTCCAGTGGACATGAAAGGAAGGTTTTGTTTACATTGCTTTGTTTCTAGACCAATTACCTCAGATACACCATGTATTCTGCAAGGGAACCACAATAAGATTGATGGAGATCAATGCAAGATTTGACTTTGACCTCTTCAATCACTTTTCCCTATTACTCAGAAGGTATGCAAGGATGGAATGTTGTCTTGAGGCTGTAGAGTAGGGTGTAGTCTATAGAAAAGTTTAAAATCAAACCCCAATATCCACAATCCTATGATTAGAGAACTATATTTGCACTAGCATTTGATCATATCCAACCTGAGGGGATGCTGGATTGTACTCATTCACAATAGAAATCCATAACCCACAAGTTAAAAACCTCGAAAGAATCTCTCAAATATCTTTTCTCAAAGGCATCCACTACCAGAGGGCTAGTGAACATCACTTTATGGATAATATTCTCATTTAAAGAGAGAGTCATAAGTATGAGGATGCAACAACCACTGATAGAAGCATACACAAAGAAAACTTGTATGCCACTCATTGCAATTCTTTCAATTGGGAGGTTTAATTTTATTAATGGGTTTCCTTTTATGACTACATTATATTCGCCATGCCTTCATCACCACAACATACATACCTAGCCAACTTGATCGATAGTCTTCAAATGATCACATGGGCGATGTGGAGAGTTTGATCCTTTTGGAAAGCAATCTAAACAAGAATCTGCAAGCTAGTTTGATGTCAATCAACTTCACTCATTCATATTTATCATCAAACTTTCAGACTGTAACAAACCATCAAGGAACTAAACCTCTTAAATATCTAACTCAACAATGTCAAATTTTAATCATCAAGCATTGTATTAAATTCCCTGTTTAGGAAATTTCAAATGTTTCATACTAGAAAGGAGTCCTGACTGACAATTACAAAACAAAATTGTTCAGCAAAATAAAATCACCCAAGAACTTATTTAATCTCCTAGGGAGCAAGAAGTAGCTCACACTAACCATTTATGACTTGTACGACTATCGTACGACTAAATGGGTGAGAGAAAATGACCTACGAATGAATCAATTCCCCCAAGGCAATTACATTATAGTCTATGGTGTTAAATTTAGAGTTGATATTAAGTTATTTTCAGTTTACTAGACAATAATAACATAAGTAGGATCGTTGAGAGAAACACAATCACAAGATACACATCATTTTATCTTGGGAAAACCTCATGGGGTAGAAAACCTAGCAAAAACTTCCTTAATATAGATTTCCAATACAATGCCAAGACAAAAGACCAAACACTAGAGAATATCCAAGACTGAACAATGCACCTCTCTCTTCTCCTTCTTCCAACTGCAGCTATCTCCAAACTTGTGCACTAGATGAGTGACTTGAGAGAGTGAGTGAATGAGGCATCATCCACTCTTATTTATACTAGTTGGGATGCTAGGGTTGTGTCTCTTCACCAAGTTGGGCCGAATTCTTCACTTAGTGGCTAAAACCACTTTAATTAGCCCTGGGGGGCGACTTCTTAATTAGCATGATATAATTAGGGTTTGACCAATACACAAAGGGGATTTGGTCATACATAAGTCCCAGCATGATCAATCCACAAAAGGGGATTGATCTATAAGAAAATGACTCAATAATAAATAGAATATTCTTTGCAGTTACAATATTTCAACATAGGGAAGGATGAATTCAACAAGGCAATGAGAAATCACTCAGAGGAAGAGAGCATGTGATTCTAAGGAAATATAAAATCATCTAGGGAGAAGGGTAATCGATCCAGCTAATATGAATTGCTAAAATTAAGCACTAAGATTGAAAACTCAACTAAGAATTTGCAACAGATAGTTTTTAATAGCCATAGATTTCATACTTGAAAGGGAATTGGATGGTGGATATTCTGAAGGTATTGGCATCCATACCACGTAAGGAAGACAACTTTTTATTTTCTTTTTCCATTTTTTTGAGCCATCGAATGAAATTTGAACTCATCATGCTAAATTTAGATGATTTTAGGGGCTAAATTTCGCAAATGGGCAAATTTTCCATGGTTTTTCCCAAAAAAAGATTCGCTAATTTCCATTTTTTCTAAAATCGATTCGCCCAAATTCCACAGAATAAAATTATTTTTCCTAAAATATCGTTAAAATTTTATATAAAGTATATAAATCCTTAGAAATTTGAATATTTTTACAAAACTATCGCCAAACATTTTACATTTTTCATATTAGGGACTAGTAAGATTAGCCCATGTTTCTACATTTTAATATAAATTTACATCCTTAAAATCATCCTTGTGAATCAACATAGGTAAGAGCATAAATAATATCACACACATAATTTGAATGACGATGACATCAAATGCAATTAATCACCATGAATTTAGAAAATTTACCCTGGAAACCTAAATGGGAAAACAACTTCCATTAAGGTCTCAATATTTCGTTCCGATAATCTCTGGTTACAATGCTTCCATGGCTCTCTATGTTTCTTCCTCTCTTGGCCAAAGACCCTTTGGGAGTGAAATTACAAGGGGAAATAGGGAGAGCTGGAGCAATAGGAAGGCCAACAAGTCGACCTTTCATTTTTCATTCCTTACTTTGTTCTCTCCTTTATTATTTTTTCTTTTCATTTAATTCTCATTTTTTCTCTTTTTCCTTATTCACTTTACATTGCATTGTCTTTTACATGATTTACTAACCTTCATTAATTATTGAATTAATGTTGGAGGTACTAAGCCTTACAATAATTTTTTTATCCAAATCCATGAATACACTATATAAATTATGTGATGTTATAAAGTATTTTTAAAATTTTATATTTTTTAATATATATTATTCTTTATTTGTTATCTTCTAGTCACTTGATATTCAAGTCCCTTCTATATTACCTCTATCAATAATTTTTATTCTTCAAATTATTCTCCAAGAGAACCTTTAATTATCCTTATCTTTATCCTTTGAATTCTTTGTAATTTATTTATTACTTTATCATTTGAATTATTTGTAATTTATTGGTTACCAATATATTCTCACTTCCCATTTTTTCTCTCCTTAATTAATTAATTATCAATTAATTAACCCCCATTTTAATCAATTTAATCTCAAGTCCTTCTTAATTTACTATTAATAAATATATATTTGTTAATTATTATTAACTATGTTCAATTACTTTCATTACTCTTCAACGCAACTTTTCTTATTTTTATTATTATTTTATCTTCCTTTTTACATTAAATTATTTATCCGTTTATCACCCTATGAATTGGCTACAGATATATTCTCTCCTTAACTATAAGGACTATTTTCTCACATCATATCTTCAGAGTTCTTATTTTTCTCCTTTAAAAAACTTCTCTGCAACACTCTTTTCAATTATTCATACTTTAATAGTCACATTCTATCTACAACAGTCTTTTCAATTATTCATACTTCAATAGTCACATTCTATCCTCAACAGTCTTATTTTTTCTACTTTAAAAAGCTTCTCTACAACACTCTTTTCAATTATTCATGCTTCAGGAGTCTCTCATGATGGGTGAAGTCTCCACTAGTCTCCACTAGAGGAGAGTCAAGCAAGTTGCGAGGACACTACAACAATGGAGGACGAATTTCTTACTAAAGTGAAATAGTTTTTACTACTGGTTTTTAGGGTTCTGATGGGAATGTCTTATCGTTGATTATGCCTATTTTTTCCTGTATTTTACTTGTGCCTAGTTTTATCGGGGTTCTGAGCAAACTCGGCTATGTATTTATACTGGTCATCTCTCATCATCATTTTTTTTATGATGAGCCTTGTCATCTTTCTATAGCTCGTCCTTGTTTCTGGCAGGTCTTAAGTGTTCTTTATTGAAGGATTTTCAGAGTTTTTGATGTCGAGTGCACTAGCTTCTGATATGGATTCACCTTTCATTTCTCGGAGTTAGTGGCATTTAACTCCTTCTTCGCCCTAAGGTTATCCCTGTCACTTCTCATTACTTCGGTTCTAGGTGACGCAGAGCCAACCACCTCACATAACTGTTATGGTCTTGGTTCCTATTTCGAGGTGGTCGAGGTGGTAGATCCTCATTAAAAAATGATAGAAGTTGAAGTAAACACCTTAATGAGCTCGGTGGACGAGGCTTTTTGGAAACAAGCAGAATTGATTACCAAGGCTTCGGAGAAACAACCACCTCTTGCTAAGCTCCACCCTCCCGACCGGACTCTTAACAAACCTTCTTCTAGTTCTACAGTTCCGCATTGCTTTGTTTCTAGCCCATAGTCCCTGGCTAGAGCTTGTCGTACTGGTGGGAGTAAGCCTCCTACTACTAGACATAAACGAAGCATTTTGTTTTCAGGTTTTACAACTCAGGAAATGTTGTGTTCTCCACCAACTTTCAGACCGGGACCTCGTTTCTACAAACCTTGGAAATCAAACAAAGTAAAAGTTCGATTCATCCTTGGCTCCGACGTTGGGCTTGAGGATGCTTGCGCGATGGCTTTGTGCACCCTCGTTGACAGGTTATCCTACCATAAGTTAGTGAAAGTCTCACTTGCCTACTGGGTGGATATTACTTGGAAGCCCCTCTTAGGTTACTCACCTGAGATTATTTATCTAATGCGGGGCTGGTTTGGTTTCAAGTGTCATACCCCAGAGGACGCTTCTCTCATTCTGGACTCTAGGTGGGTGGTGGATGGCAGAAGTATCATGTTGAAGCGTTGGTGCATTTCATTTGACCCAGCAAAGGAGTATTTCCAACTCCCACACCTTTAAGTGATTTTGTCAGGTTTACTGCTTCAATGGTGGAACAAGCGGACTCTCATGGAGATAGCCAATGGGCTTGGTCATTTTATAGTGGTTGATGAGGAGTCTCTTATTGCGGGGGATAAGCACCTGTGTCACGTCTTAGTGGAGATGGGCATTCATGCGAGTCTTCCAGAGGCCGTTGAAATGGAGTGGCGGGGGTTAATTCGAACACAGTCACTTGATTTTCTGGGGGTTCCATTCAGGTGCACTAGATGCAGACAGACAGATCACCTCCACCGCGACTGTCAAGAAACCTATCTGGACGAATCTTCATCTGAGTCATCTCTACTGCAACAACCTGTTAGCTCTGATCCTCTGGAAGTTTCTTCGAGTAGCTGGAATGTTTGTTTTCATGGTGATGCTTCACCTGAGGTAGACAAGACTGACAATAGTTTTACTAGTAATCTTAAATCTCTTTGTCCATCCCTCTACTTTTCTCTCACTTCTTGGGAACATTCTTCTTTGGACCACTCTTTTGGCAGGGACACTCCTCCTATACTTACAGAAACCCCAGTCAAGTCATCAGAGATGGACTCTTTACCACACTTGTTTCCGGGTAGGCACCAAAGCCCTGGGGAGGTCAGTCACAGCCTCAAAGTGTTCTTATTCCCTCTATGATTCCCTCACCTTCTATCACGGAGGTATTGGGGCTACCCGTGGGTGTTTCGAGTTTATCCATAGTCATGGGCCCTTCTTCTCTTGCTAGGGAGAGGGACCGGGTAGGGAGAGTTTTTGCTCAAGATTATTTGGATATGGAATTTTGTATGGGTTCTCTTACGGGGGAACCAACAGTTTTGCTGCTCAAGGAGACTGAAGCAGCCCTCCACTCTTCTATTCAGGACCTTAGATGCATGGCAGTGTTAGGAGCATTGACTAGGGGGGATTGTATCCTTTCTACGGTTCTTGACTCACCTGTTCTGGATTTACATGAACTTCTGGAGCTGAAAGCTTTGCTAACTTATAAAGGAAAGGAACTTATTGATTTTGTTTCTCCCAAGGCTCATACTAGTACCTCTCAGGTTTCAAGGGCAGACCCTCCTTCTATGGGTGCAAAGGGTTTTGTTTGGTCGAAGGTTTTAGGCTGTGAATTATCACCCATTAAAACTCGAAGTGCTCGCAAACGAGTGGAGGTTTGTATTAAGGACCAGGTTTTGTTCTCTTCTTCTGATTCTGAACTTGGGGCACTTATAGGCATTAAATCCCTAGCACGCCTTAAGTCATGATCTTGTTGTCTCTAAACCTCATTGGCACTCGACAGTTGTAAGTTCGGATGGAAGATCGGAGGGTCTTTTAGTTGCTTGGGACCCCGTAAAGTTTGATTTGAGACCTTTTATTTGCTGTGGTGGGCTACTATTGACAGGTTTCAGTTTTGATCTAAAGGTTCAACTTTATTTTCTCAATGTCTATGGACCGTGTACTGACAGGAAATCGTTCTGGCAAAAGGTAAAATATAGAGATCTTTTCTCCCAACAAAATTTGATAGTCACAGGTGACTTCAATTTCACTTTATAGGAAGGGGAGAGTTGGGGCTCTACTGGTCACTCAAATCCTTTGGCTCTTTTCTTAAAGGAAATTTTCTCATAGGGTGGTCTGGTAGACATTCTCCTACATGTTGTGATACCTACATGGCAGAATGGGCGCAAGGGAGAGGATAGCATTCAAAAATGATTGGATAGACAATTTGTTTCAACCGACCTGCTAGGGAAGGTGACAAGGTATTGAGCTTGGGTAGCATTGCCCTATGTATCGGACCACACCCCTATCATTCTACAACTTGATGGTGCCTATCAACAAAATTGTTACCCCTTTAAACTAAATCCGATTTGGTTGCAGGAGGAAGCGTTTTCTCATATTGTTATGGAAATTTGGCAGGACCCAAAGTTTCTACAAGAGACAGACCACCAAAGAAGACTGGTGTGGAAGCTAAAATGCCTAAAATTGGAAATCAAGAGATGGAGCAGGAACTTTAAAAAACTTATGTCACAAAAATTGGATGAGTTAGAGGAGGAACTTCAGATTTTGTATCAAGCTTCCCTTACGGATCTTAAGAATATGGGGATATTTGATCTGATAAAGAAAAAGGAAGGTGAGAGACACCTTTTACTCAAGGCAGAGGAAAATTCTTGGTGACAGAAAAGCCGAGCCATTTGGTTAAATTGTGGGGATCGCAATACTAATTTTTTTCATCACTATGCAAGTGATCGAAAAACGCAAACAGATATGGGAATTACTTTCAGAGACTGGTCAGAAACTATCGGGTCAGCAAGATTTAAAGGAGGAAGCAGTAAATTATTTCAAACATTTGGGCATGACAACAGGTATTATCAACGAAGACCATACTTTAGTTGTCAATCTTTATCCTTCTATGGAGTCGGAGGAAGATGCTCTGTTGATGGAAAAACCATGCACTATGGTAGACCTTCTGAATATTTTGAAGGATTTTTCAAGAGATAAAAGCCCGAGCCCAGATGGCTGGACAATGGATTTTTTCCTCCACTACTTTGATCTGGTGGGTGAGGATCTTCTTGGCATGGTCGAGGAATCGAGGCAGACTGGAGAAGTTATAAAAGATTTAAACACCACCTTCATAATTTTAATTCCTAAAGAAAATAAGCCATCAACTTTTAGAGATTATCGACCTATCTCCCTTTGTAATTTATGTTACAAAATCATTTCCAAATTGTTGGCAAACAGATTAAGGCCTATTCTGTCCAAAGGTCTAGTAGAAGAACAATTGGGATTTTTACATGGAAGGCAGATCCTCGATGTGGTGGGTACATGTTATAACCCTAATTTGCACCAGACATGCTTACCTAGCAGTAGGCCATCTCAGATTCCTTCTTTGCCAAAAAATTGTTGAACAACTCTTTAAAAAACCTCTTTTATAAGGGCCCATGCGCCCTACTCTATTACTGCACGCATGTACACGCTAGCTGACCTAAAAGAACCTGCGTGTACCTACAAAATCACGAAAAAAGGAAAGTTGTCGATGAAACACATAGCTTTGGGTGAGTTAACTGAAACTCCCAGCCATGCATGGCCGAGGGTTCGACCAAATACCTAGCTCCTTCTAGCCTATAAAAGAAGGGGTAGGGATCCCATTTGGAAAAGGAGAAGAATAGTAAAGAAACTCTACTCAATTTCACATTCCCATTGTCCCAACCCTTTAGCCATTAGTGTGCAAGGAGCAATACAGAGCAAAGAAGTTGGAGGACATTTGAATAGGAGCCCAGGATCAGGTTCACAGAGCGGTGGCCAGTCTCGACATTGTAATTTGATTCATTCAAAGTAATAAAGAAATGTTTTTCCCATCCCACTTTAGGAGTTCTTCATAGTTTGTTAAATACATGTTTGAATTTCTAACCCATTAGTCTGTAGGTAAAATGCATGTGTAGTTTGTTGTTTTTTTTGTATGCAGGTCAGCCTTGGGAGGAGAACTGCTAACAAGTGATCAAGAGTGAAGAAGGATCGACATCAAACGCCTGGAACAAGGTATGTTGGTCTAACCATGTATTTGCTGAAAAGAAATGGGGTTTAAGTCTGGGGACAAAGGTAGAAAGTAGGTTTCTTTTGGTCATATTTGCATGCATAATATAACCCTATTTGCTAGTCCATAAGGCGATTTCCCACTCACAAGAGAATTGGCGACCATACTGGGGAGATCTCTAGGATTTTTGGGAATATTTTTTGGGTATTTTTAAGAACTAGTTTCATTTCTTGTTTTTAAAGTTTCTGCAAAAGTATGAGCTAACGGAGATTTTGGTCTTCCATACCAGTTATCTATGTTTCTTTACTTGACTACATTTTTTTTTCGAGACCCACAAGGGTACACGTGGCCTGTATAAGGTATGCACGCGTGTACCTGCGCCCTAACTTCCCACATCCCGTGTGTACACACTAGTTGAGAAAGTGTCAGTCGCGTGTATGATTCCAGAAAATTTCTTTTAGAGAAGCAGTCATCCTCTCCCCTGTCAGAAATAATCCTTCTCAGGGGTTTTCTAGAACTCATTCTAGTCTCTGTTTTTGCATTTTTGTAGCTTAGGTTTCACCTCAGATTGGTTTTGTTCTATGAAATTTTCCTTCAATTGTTTTCTTTTTTCTGTCAAAGTAAGTATCTGAGTCTTCAAGAGATTATGGTTCTCAGTACTACTAATCTCTGCCTGGGCTTGATTTCTTGTCCTTTTATTTTTTAGAGTTCCAGAAGTACGCGCGGCCTGTATAAGGTTTGCACGCATGTACACGTGCCCTGACTTTACACAGCTCGCATGCACACGCTTGCTGTTTAACTGTCAGCAGTGTGCCTGTAGAGAAAAATTTTGTTTAGGGTAAGGCAACCATCCTTTCCTTTGTCAAGAATAATACCTCTCAGGTTTTTGGGTCTCTGTCATAGCGGTTAGTAACTTGGGTTTGATCACAGCAATAGCTTGCTTTTTCATTAAAAGATTTCTTTTGTTTCTTAGTTGTTTCTTTTAGAATATTTTGTTATTTCTACTTTGATTGGAAGAAAATATAAAAAAAAAAACTTAGTTTGTTATTATCTCTTTCTTTCCTAGCATTTTCTTTGCATTATTATTTGAAAAAGAAAAAGAAATTAGCATAGCATTGTGTTTTCTTCTAATTTGAAAAGCATTTCAAAAGTAAAAATAAGAAAATAAGAATTATAATCATTCTTTGCCAGTGTTCATATAAGTTTCATTGTTTTTCGCAAGAGTGTTAACACCATCAGTTGCACTACTGTACCCTTTTGAGTTAATCAAGCCAGTAAAAAGAACACTAATTAAAATTTACTAGACTTTATGTTTGTAGGGTCCATCAACTAGATTAGGCTAGAACCTTGATTTAGGTTGGAGAGGAAACTCTTCAAGGCTATAAAACAAACATATAGGTCTGTGCTAAGGAGTGTAGAAGTCCAATATCGTGAAAGTTATCCGTGACCCCCCTCTAACACAGGGGCTAAACACGAGATCACGTGTGGAAAGGTAACAGAGGTAACCCCTCCAAAGCTGGACCAATCGTAGTGGAGAACACATATAGAGGGCTTGTCTTGGGATTCCGTCGATTGCATTTTCCATGGAGCTTTGTGGGTCTCGAATCCGTTCGAGGTCCTCAGTTGTCTTCCGAACCACTTGCCTTCGATAACCTTGACAAGTTTCGGGCTCGATACCCTGCTCATTGTGGTCTATCTGACTTTCGACTATATTCGCCTAGTAACTGTTCGCGTGCTGGCAACCTAGTTGCCTATATTTTTTAGGGACTTACACAGGTGACCGTGGGGGTATACTATAGTACCTATGGAAGACATCCGGCCACACTTTGTAGAGTATACCCGGAGGGTGCTTCCATATGCAAGTTTCACTTGCACCAGTAAGTTGCTTTAGTGTTGGTTGGTGTAACTGTTCTTCCAACTAGTTAGTCGTTTGCTTGATTTTCCTTTAGGAAATTTTAGTGTGTGCTCTGTGCTCCCTAGTTTTCCATAGTGAGTTAGTCATTCGTGGCTTTGGGTCTCTGACCTAGGGTGGTAGACCGCCCACTCCGTCGGTCGTGAGGACCTTTTTGGTCTTCCGCTTAGAAATGTGGAGCTGCCTTTTTATAGGCGTTGTTTTGATACCACTGGTTCTTCAGAGTCAGTGTGTGAGACTTTTACAGATTTGAACGATCCCGCAAGGAGAGAACCTGTGCATAAGATATTCATGGCTAAAGTTCTCGTCGATACCAACCAAGGATCCCCTTCACAAGGGGATTCTTTTGCTTTTCCCTTCTTCAGAAATGTTGGTGTCCCTTTGATCACCACTTTGTACATTCCTGGGTTGAATGTGGGACTACCGGTTTGGTTGGGTACCATTCCAAATGTCCCAAATGCTCTTGACACTTCTCAGTTAAGAACTTTATGTCATGGGCACCCTGTTGATGTTTATTCGTCAGCAAATTCTTCTCCTCCTCCTTCTCCAACCTCTAGTGAAAGTACAGTTACTAGTAACCGGAAGTCTAAACAAAATAGAAAGAGGAAGAATAGGAAGAAGAAATCACCAACCTCTGCGAGTCATGTTGGAGATAGGTCGACAACCTCTGCAAGTCACGTTGAAGACCAAAACCCATCCTCTACAAGTTACGCTGGGGGAAATCACCCACCCTCTGCAAGTCATGCTGGGGGGGAAAGTCCAGTCCCTGCTAGTCATACTGACAATAGGTTTGTAGCCTCTACGAGTCATGTTATCGAACCATCACCAACCTTTGCAAGTCATGTTGGAGATGTGCAACCAACCACTGCCAGTCATGCTGGGGGCATTGATTCTGTTGAGAAACCTAGATGGATAGGACGTAAGCCTAAGTTCCCTTGCAAAGCTTACAAGGGAACTTAGNGTGCAACCAACCACTGCCAGTCATGCTGGGGGCATTGATTCTGTTGAGAAACCTAGATGGATAGGACGTAAGCCTAAGTTCCCTTGTAAGCTTTGCAAGGGAGATCACCTTACTCATTTATGCCCTGGCATTCCAGAGGTACAAAGATTGTGGTCCCTGTCTGCAAGCTCTTATGATTCTAAGTCTTCTCGGGTTTTCTCACAATCTATTCAACCTTTGGTTGAGAAAGTGGTCACGTCGATACAGTCATCGGCTGATCAGACTCCTCTTCTAGTGGTGAGGTACCTTTAGACCATGTAGTCTCACATCTTATTCAACCATTGGTTGCGAAAGTGGTCATGCCGATGCAGTCATCGGCTGATCCCACTCCTCTTCTGGGGGGTGAGGTACCTTTAGACAATGTAGTCTAGCAACCTATTCAGCCATTGGTTGCGAAAGTGGTCATGTCGATGCAGTCATCAGCTGATCCCACGCCTCTTCTGGGGGGTGAGGTACCTTTAGACCATGTATTCCCACAGCCTAGTCATCCATTGGTTGCGAAAGTGGTCATGCCAATACAGTCATCGGTTGATCCCACTCCTCTTTTGGGGGGTGAAGTGCCTTCAGACCATGTAGTCCCGCAGCCTATTCAGCCATCAGTTGTGAAAGTGGTCATGCCGATGTAGTCATTGGCTAATCCCACTCCTCTTTTGGGGAGTGACGTGTCTACCAACTATGTTTTTAGCATTTCTGGTTCAGTACTTTCAAAACAAGGGGGCATTCCGCTCATTCCGAGCACACCCCCTCCAAGCCCTAGGATGGTTTCCTTTGATTGGAATGACCTTGTTGAGCCTTGTCTTCCTTCTGCCGCACCTTTTTAAATAACGGTTGAAGTTAATTCAACAAACATTTATCAATGTATTGTAGATGAAGGAGCCTATGAAAGTATTTAATCCTCCTCAGTTTGGAAAGTCTTGGGATCTCCCAAGCTTGTATCTTCTTCTCATGAACTGTTGGCTTTTGACAGACATCCTAGTGAATATTTGGGGGTTCTTCCTCAGTTGCCTATCTCGTTAGGTGGGAATATTGTCCATGTCGATGTTATAGTGGTACAAGGCCCGTTAGATTTCAATATGCTTCTCGGGCATGATTATGTATATGTTATGAATGTTGTGGTGCCTACGCTCTTCCGGGTGATGCATTTCCCTCACAATGGAAGCATTGTCACTATCGACCAGCTGGCATCTGATAATCACCATCCTAATTTGGCATTATTTCAAACTAGCCCTTTATATATTCCTAGCGTTCGTGTAGACTCTACCCCACCACGGGTTAATTATGTGCCATCTTATCCTTGATGTTCAATTGCTTCTGAGCAGGAACCTGTGCAATCATGTGTTCCCTCTCGAGATTTGGTCTCAATAATTGATCCATTGGTTTATCCAATGGGGGCATGGGAGCCCTTGTTTCCCCCTCTTGGTCCAAGTAGGCTTGAGTATCCTTCTGAGTCTGATCTCGTTGTTAGTAGATCCTCGAGCCCTCGTGATCGTGATTCTTCGTTGATAAACTCTGTCAGTCCTGGTCAGAACCTCCATTGTCATATGGAGTATGGTCAATTTACATCACCCTTTGGGACTGTCGACCCTCATTTGCGTGATTTCTCGGATTTTGAATTGCCTTCAGATGAGGCTATCCTTGAAGCCAGGACTATGGTTTCTATTCCGTAGGAGGACTTACACCGTGGTTTGTGTTTTCTTCCCTTTTGGGAGACTTCCCAAGTTAATTATCGAAGAGACTCTTGGTCTGAGCCTAACAATGGGATTTACCTGAACCAGTTTCATACATGAGTTGTAGCCCCCATGGAGTCTCCTTTAATCCCTTTTCAGACTCCCTAAACATGAAAAATTGTCGAGTGACCTTGTTTCTTCACACTCGTTAAATTAATCTAGAAGAACATTCCTTACATGGAGTCTTCTTTAAGCCCTTTTCAGACTCCCTAAAGATGAAAAGATTGTCGAGTGACCTTGTTTCTTCACACTCGTTAAATTGATCCAGAAGAACGTTCCTTACATGGAGTCTTCTTTAATCCCTTTTTAGACTCCTTAAAGATGAAAAGATTGTTGAGTGACCTTGTTTCTTCACACTCGTTAAATTGATCCAGAAGAACGTTCCTTACACGGGTCTTCTTTTAAGCCCTTTTTAGACCCTTTAAACATGAAAATATTGTCGAGTGATCTTGTGGCATGTCACATTCATTAAAATGAAATTTGAAGTCACGTCTGTCTGGTGGTAGTTTACCCCTTTTTTGGTCAGGACGGTCAACTGTACGAACAAAGGTATACTCTAAGGAACTTTCATTCTCTAGAAGAGTACCCTCAGGTATAATTTTACCCCTTTTTCAGGCCTGAGGGACTAAATTTACGAAAAAGGAACCCCCACGGAGTCCATAGTTAAGCTCTTTTCAGAATCCCTAAAATTGAAAAGATCGTTGAGTGACCTTATTCTTTCACACTCGTTAAACTAGACCAAAAGAATATTCCTGATGGAGTCCATAGTTAAGCTTTTTTCAGACTCCTTAAAAATGAAAAAATGCCGAGTGATCTTGTCTTTATCACACTCGTTAAAATGGTTTTGAATAGACGTCTTGTCGGTGCTAGTTTACCCCTTTTTCGAACCGACTAGACTACTTTCGAAAAAGGTACCCCAATGGAGTCTCCTTTTACGTTTTTTCAGACTCTCTAAATATGAAAAGTCGTCGAGCTTACCTTCTCTGAGCTCATTAAACTTACATCGAAGGACGTTACCATTGTGTGTTTTATTAATCACATTTGCATACCTGCGTTTTTGGCCTAATGCCAGCTCCATGTTGCTCTCAACTGACCCATCTAAAGCATGCCTTAAACGCAAGCCCTGTAGCACTTTGCTTATGCGTATTGACACCTTTGGCCCCTAGAGGATTTTTCCCGAGTGTCCTTACTCTGAACATCAATCTTGTCCTTGTGCCTTGAACTTGTATGTTTGCAACACGCGTTCCTCCTTTGTAACGTAACATTCTTTTATTCTTTTTCCTACATTATTGAAAAAAGACAAAAAAATCAAATATACCCCAAAAAGAGGAAGGGAAAAGTATTTTCTTTATTGGCAGCATAATGAGTCGCCCTTGGATAAAGCACATATGTCTGTTTGTTCATAAAACCCTAGGATTTAATATGACCTTAGGATTCTTTTCTCGCTACATAGAGCTATGTCCTCCTCCATTTGGTTATTCTTCCAAACATATGGAGAGTTTGCATTGCCTCCTGCCTCGTAAACTTATGTTAATGCCATGTTGCCTGAGTCTCATCATTTGTCGTGTTGTTGTCCAAGGGAAGTTTGTCACCAAGCCTAAGTCGGCCCTTCTGCAGTTTGTCTCTTGCCTTCATACCCGACAATTCTGAATCTCCAATCAAGTCCTTGTTTGAAATCAATGAAGCCTTCAGTCTGATCATCAAGATTATCTAGTCCATGACCGATGAGCCGTCGAAGACCTCTGGGTAGTGCATTCGTACACTCATATTACACTCCTACCCAAGTTTTGAAGATTTTAAAATTGTTGCTCGAGCTCTGAAGACCTCATCTCCAACCATCAGGCCGTATCAGCTTCTAGAAGATGGATACTCTATATGTATATCTTTTTTATTTTGAGATGTAGCTCTGATGTGTATTGTTCGCGGCTACTCTTTATATAGTTATATGNACCCCAAAAAGAGGAAGGGAAAAGTATTTTCTTTATTGGCAGCATAATGAGTCGCCCTTGGATAAAGCACATATGTCTGTTTGTTCATAAAACCCTAGGATTTAATATGACCTTAGGATTCTTTTCTCGCTACATAGAGCTATGTCCTCCTCCATTTGGTTATTCTTCCAAACATATGGAGAGTTTGCATTGCCTCCTGCCTCGTAAACTTATGTTAATGCCATGTTGCCTGAGTCTCATCATTTGTCGTGTTGTTGTCCAAGGGAAGTTTGTCACCAAGCCTAAGTCGGCCCTTCTGCAGTTTGTCTCTTGCCTTCATACCCGACAATTCTGAATCTCCAATCAAGTCCTTGTTTGAAATCAATGAAGCCTTCAGTCTGATCATCAAGATTATCTAGTCCATGACCGATGAGCCGTCGAAGACCTCTGGGTAGTGCATTCGTACACTCATATTACACTCCTACCCAAGTTTTGAAGATTTTAAAATTGTTGCTCGAGCTCTGAAGACCTCATCTCCAACCATCAGGCCGTATCAGCTTCTAGAAGATGGATACTCTATATGTATATCTTTTTTATTTTGAGATGTAGCTCTGATGTGTATTGTTCGCGGCTACTCTTTATATAGTTATATGACATGGATCTACAGTGTATTTGATTGGTAGCCATGATTCTATTATATCCCGAGCATGGGTATGCCCGCCTCAGTGAGGCAATTGTTATTTTGCAGACGACGCCTCCTGGTTCCTGATCCTTGGGCTCAATTGTTCGGCACATCAGTAAATAATGGTAATGTATTTCGGCCATCAGATGCTTTTCTGACCTCACACATTAGGGGGCATCTGTTATAACCCTAATTTGCACCAGACATGCTTACCTGGCAGTAGGCCATCTCAGATTCCTTCTTTGCCAAAAAACTGCTAAACAACTCTTTAAAAAACCTCTTTTATAAGGGCTCATGCGCCCTACTCCATTACTGCACACGTGTACACGCTAGCTGACCTAAAACAACCCGTGTGTACCTATAAAAGCACGAAAAAAGGAAAGTTGTCGACGGAACACATAGCTTTGGGTGAGTTAACTGAATCTCTCGGCCATGCATGGCCGAGGGTTCGACCAAATACCTAGCTCCTTCTAGCATATAAAAGAATGGGTAGGGATCCCATTTGGAAAAGGAGAAGAATAGTAAAGAAACTCTACTCAATTTCACATTCCCATCGTCCCAACCCTTTAGCCATCAGTGTGCAAGGAGAAATACAAAGAAAAGAAGTTGGAGGACATTTGAAGAGGAGCCTAGGATCAGGTTCGTGGAGCAGTGGTCGATCTCGACATTGTATGTTGATTCATTCAAAGTAATAAAGAAATGATTTTCCCGTCCCACTTTAGAATTTCTTCGTAGTTTGTTAAATACATGTTTGAATCTCTAACCCATTATTCTGTAGGTAAAATGCATGTGTAGTTTGTTGCTTGTTTTGTATGCAGGTCAGCCTTGGGAGGAGAACTGCTAACAAGTGATCAAGCGTGAAGAAGGATCGACATTGAACGCCTGGAACAAGGTATGTTGGTCTAACCATGTATTTGCTGAAAAGAAATGGGGTTTAAGTCTGGGGATGAAGGTAGAAAGTAGGTTTCTTTTGGTCATATCCACATGCATAATATAACCATATTTGCTTGTCTGTAAGGGGATTTCCCACTCACAACAGTACGACACAGGAATGCCTCCACAACATTAAAATCAAAAGGATTTAATCTTAAAGATTGATCTAAGAAAAGCTTATGATTTAATCAATTGGGATTTTCTGAGGATGATTCTCATCAAATCCGGCTTCAGTCTAGCCTCTACAAGTTGGATCATGAGTTGTGTCACTTATGTCTCGTATGGAGTCTTAATCAATGGTGAACCATCTTCATTCTTTCATAGAGGTAAGGGCCTCAAATAGGGTTGCCCACTATCGCCATTCCTCTTCATTTTGGTTATGGAAAGCCTAAGTATTCTCATTAGAAAGGAGAAAGAAGTTGGTGCACTGACAAGCATAAAGGTTTCAAGAATCACTAGGATTCTACATCTCCTCTTTGTGGATGACGTGTTGATCATGTCGTGAGCCAGTGTAGAAGAATGGATTGTGATAGCTAACATCCTGAAATTTTTTCAAAATGCCACGAGTCTTCAGATTAACGAAGACAAATCAAATTTCCACTCGACGGGTATGGAGGAGGAGGGACTGTTGCCTTTTAAAGCACTATTCCCGTATTGATTTGAGCCTATTGATACAGGTTTCGGGTACCTGGGATTTTACTTAAAGCCCAACTGTTATAAAGCTGAAGACTGGTGTTGGTTACTAAAAAAATTCAAAAAAAGAATAGACCATTGGTGCAACCAATGGCTTACACTCGGCAGTCGTCTAGTTTTGATAAAGGCAGTATTGATGAGCCAACCTGTCTATTGGATGTCAATGGTTGTTGTTCCAAACTCAGTACTCGAAAAATTGAGATAGATGATCTATTCTTTCATGTTGTCAGGGTGTAAGGAAAAGAAAAGTCTCCACTTTTGCAACCGAGATAGCATAGCCAGGCCAAAGAAAGCTAGAGGATGGGGGAATAAAGAATTTGGCATGCTTCAACAAAGCATTGGTGGAAAAAATGTTATGGCGTGGTTTATCTACTGAGGGGATATGGCAAAAAGTCATAAAAGATAAATATTTTCCATATGTGTCAATATCAAGGTGGTTTAGATTGGAGTTTAGAGCTCAGGGGGAATATTCTCCAGTATGGAGAAACCTTTTAAAAATGAAGCCACTTTTAGATCATTAGCTCTGTTGGAAGGCGGGTAATGGGGTGTTTATTCAAGATGACAGAGATCAAATTATGGGTTTAGGATCGAATTCTTTTCTATCACAAGCTCTCGTGACTACCCTAAAAAACTGCAGGATAACCTTCCTTTATCAAGCAAAGAACTCTACCTTGCCTACGCATCAAACCTCATATTGGAAAGATGCAAATCAACTTGGTTTATTCGGTGATCTAGCAAAGGAATGGGAACAGTATAGAAGGGCGCTAGCTAGCACATGTATCCTCTTAGCTCCTTTAGAGGACGAGTTAAAGTGGTCGGGCGGTGACGGATCGGATTACCCAATTGTCAAAAATTTATATAGAGCACTGTCTGAAAGTATGCGGGCTCCATCTTCCCGGGGATGGGCTTATAAGCTTTGGAAATGGCATCTGGCTCTAAAACTGAAACTGTTTTTTTGGTTGCTCCTAAAAAATAAAATACTTTCTTGAGAGGTTTTGCTAGCTAGCGGTTGGGAAGGCCCGAGTTTTTTCATTTTGTGCAGATGTAATCAGGAGTCAGTTTTTCATTTGTTTGTTTCTTGTCCTTTCACTCGAAAGGTTTGGTCTTTATTAGCAGGAATCCTCAATCCTAGGTTGACCTGGGTGGGTCAATTTGTTGATGAATGTCTCACTTTATTCGATGACCAACATCATTCCTACATTACTCTCCCATCAGCTATGTGTTGGTGCATATGGTTAGAAAGAAACAATCTTCTCTTCGATTTTGGATCAACCATCCTGCAGATGGTAGCTACGAAGGTGATGTTGCGTTATAACGCTAGTAAGGAAACACAGGTGCAAATTTCCACCTCCAATATCAGGGCTCCACCTCGGTTTCAAGAGAATGTGGGATGGTTTGATGGCGTGACTGTTGGGGACAATCAAAACAGCGGTGTTGGTGGAGTCATTTGTTACAATAAAAGCTATATTATTAAATGGACTTTAAATATCGGTGCAGGTACCAACAACAAGGTGGAGTTGATGGGAGTCTGGACCACACTTTTTTTTATCAAAAATCTTCAACATTCAAACTCTTCAAATCATTAGGGACTCAAAGTTGGTCATAGATTGGTTCAACGACAGCGACAGTCTCCATAGCCTTGCGCTGGAAGGGTGGAAGGATCGTATAAAGAGGCTTCATATTCATTTCACCGGTTTATCTTTTCATCATACCTATCAGGATTTCAATAAGGCAGCAGATGCTCTTTCCAAAAGAGCGCTCAAGGATCGAGATCACAACGGGAAGATTGTTTACACTACGTGGGTTGATAATGAACCAATCCTTACTAGATCCATTATTGTTTTCTAATCTCTCTTTTGTATGCTCTCGGATGTTTTGAATAGAGTTTTTTATGTTTTCTACTGTTATGAATATTTGCACCAAGGTATCTTTTTTTATGTCCTCGGCATATAGTACCTATTTGGCGCTTGATATTAAAATCAGCTCTTATTGTAAGAAGTGATCCAGTGTTGTATATTTTATATTAACTAATATAAAGAGCCATTTTCTTGACCGGAAAAAAAGAATTCTCCACTAGAAAAGTTGGACCTACACAATTATAAATCCAGAAATCCAAATATCAACAACACTATAGATATATTTACATTTACCAAATAAATTATGATTTTTATATAACGTATAAAAATTCTAATATTAAAATTTTTAAAATGCTTATTATTATTAAGTTATATATTCTTGGGGCTCAGCCCGAGGGAACGGACGGTTGTACCCATCCACCACCATGATACACTCGTCCTCTCCATGGTTCATCAACCCTTAATGCAATTGCAAGTGGGTGTACAGATTTAATTTCAATTCCTCAGCAATGGAAGCCTGCAACTGCTTAATCTGAAAGTTCTGAGAAACTGCAAACCAAAGAACGAAATCAAAGATACCACTGACCTCCTTCTTGTAGGTGTTGTAGATGACTTTCAGCAAGGACGTCTTGCCAACGCCCGCCATGCCATACACGCCGATCACACGAGACTGGCAATGAGGTTCGGTGAGCCATGTCTGCAGTTGATCCTGAGCGGACCGAATACCCAAGCCTATATAGCCAGAGTCTGGCACAGGTTGAAGAAGCAGCTCTTCCTGAGGCGCCATGGAGGACGCAATCTGCTAAGTCTTTGCATATATCGAAAAGTTATTTTCAATCTTGTGAAAGAGGCCATCAAACCTGGTCTTCCAAGTTCTAACCTGCGTGGGCATGTTGGGGTTGCAGAGGAAGCAGCAGCAACGAAGACACCACCCTCGCTCTCTATGTCTCTTGGCCCGATCGATCAGATCTCTGGCCTCTCCAAGGGCATTGTTCATGTTTTCCAAACATATTTCCACGGGTCCGGGAAGCCCCTTCTGCTGATCTTGGAACTGGTTGCGAATATCGATTAACAAGCCCTCCATAGTGCTAAAGTCAGTGTCCAAAATTTGGAGGTTTCCCTCTAACTCAATAACATCGTTCAACTTTTGGAAAATCGCAACAATAATGGTGCTTGTCACGTTGGTCGTCGCTCCTGTCACATATGCCTCTGCCATAGCTGATAGCAGAGAGAGATTGACAATGGGAATTACTGGAACGAAATAAAGGACTGAAAAAAATTGGGGTGCTGTGAGAGTGGCAGTGGGATCAATGTGATACGATATTATATAAAAGTGAGGAAGCCTTGGGTTTCTGTTTGGAGCAAAGGAATGTTATCCAAACGAATATTTTGGTCGATGAATAAAGCAGGACAGTAAAGTGAATATCATTGGAAACATTAGGGTCAACAAAGTATCAATTACGAATTACTAGTAGAGTGAACAAAGTATCCATTATTATACCCTAATTATTGAAGTATGTGGAAAAAGAATTCACCGTCATCCTTTAAACTTCCATACATTCACCGTAATTCTTTTTCCTTTAAACTTCCGTGTGATTTGATTAGATTGCCTGTACATTCACCGTAATTCTTTTTAAAAAGTTAGTGGGATTTTATAAGATTATCTATCAACTTACTTTGTTCTTTAAGTTTAAGAAAAGTTCATTTACTTTTATTTAAATCATTTTAATTGTTTTAATAAATTTTAATTGTTTTAATAAATGGAACATATTAAATTAAACACTTTACTATTATTAGATTATATTTTATTTAGCTTTCTTTGATATCTGTTTTTATTTGTATTTTTTTGAAAATTTTGATGTGGATCTTTTCCAGTCTTAGTGTTGATGATTTTATTCACAACATTTGTTATAATTTTATTGGAAATGTTTATATTTTTCCAAATGAAAATTAGCTCAAAATTATATTAGATAATATTTTTTGTTTACATCTTCTAAGGATCCTTGAAACATAGCTGATACAAAAGATTCAAAAAGAAAACAAAATGACATAAAGACTGAGTGAGACAATTATTAATATAATGATACATCATAGGGAAACCAGAAAACCTCAACACAGTGATATAGTTATCAATATAATGAAGGTTTTCGCTCCATAATATCAAAAGATACTAATGACTCTAGTCTATATCTCTGACCAAAATTCAAGAAAAAGTCTATGGATAAAACTTTAGAATATATCCATATAATATGTAGGACCAGTTGTCCCTCCATCCCAAATAAAATATGATAATCTTCCTTTTGGTTCCAGCAAAGCTTGTTTTGATAATAGATCAGCCTCCTTGTTGAACTCCCTGTAGATATGATGATAGTGAATATCATGAAAATATGTTGTCAGCTCCAAAGTTTGCGCTTCAAGCCTTCAATAGCGGTGGATTGAAGATTTCCATTATGTTTTAGCCATTCAATAATCACCTTGGAGTCCCCCAATATTTGAATATTTTGGATGTGCAAGTATTTTGCTAAAGTGAGAGTGGCCCAAGCACCCAGAAGCCCCTGATTTTGTATTAGTTCCTCCACCACAATTGACAAACCATCTGTATACAGTTGAATCTAAGCATTTTAAGACACCCCCTGCTCCATAATTTTTTCCACCCGTTGTAGCTGCCCCATCAAAATATGCATAGGTACATTCCTCAAAATGTGTGATCAACCTCTATCTTATATTCAGCAATTTATGTGAATGTGGGAAAGTAATAGGTGATCTGAGAGTCTTGAAAACAATCGCCCAAGCAGAAGGAGCTTTCTCCTCAAAGATTGTTTTGTTACTTTCATTCCATATATTCCAGCATGTAATAACCGCCAAGCTATTAGAAACTATGTTGTTTTTAGTCCAGGAGTAAAGGCATTTTATAAGAGAGTTCCCAACCCAAGTATTTTTAAAATGTAGCCTAAAGGAAATCCTGGACCAAACAGTTTTTGTAAAGGTGCAATGTACAAAAATATGATCTATATCTTCAGTATTAAGTTTGCAGAGTAGGCAGTAACCTGGGCCCTCCTAGCCTTTTTTATTTAAAACCTCCTAGGTAAGGATCCTATTATCAATAGCCAACCATAGAAAGATTTGTATCTTCAACTGTAACTTCCATTTCCAAATGTTAACTCTCCAACTTCCCCAGATCAAGAGCTTCTGAGTGGTAAAAAGGGCTGCATATATGTTTTTAACAGTGATATTCCCAGATGAATCGCCTCCAGTCCAAAGTAAAGTGTCCACGGTGTTATCAAGTGAAATCTTGGCCATATTAATTTCTATTGTATAATTTTTCCACTCGGAAGTCTGCTCCCCGGTTAATTCCAAATTTTCATTACTCATCCATAACTCAGATTGAGTAATTGCATCGTGTCCTTCAGTGGCTTGTGATAGCACAATAATTCTTTTTCGATTTAAACTAGATAGGATCTCTGCGTTGAGGAAAGAATTGTCACCAATGCCTAGGATTTGGTCTCTCCCGATGGAGATGAGATGTCCAGATCTTGGTCACCAAGCAAGCCAATGTGTAATTACATGAACAGAACTGGCAAGGCTCGTCCAAATCCTGGAAGCCGAGCATATTTTTTGAGAAGCAAGTCTGAACCAGTTTATAAAAGTGATGTTTGCAAAGTATTTGTCCATAATAACTTTGTGCCATATACCACCCTGCGTTAAAACCCTCTAGAGGGTATTTGTAGTCAATGCCAAATTGAAATGTGTAAGGTTGTGAGCCCCCATCCTCCATTTTTCTTTGGTCTGGATAAATTCTCCCATCTGTGGAGATGATATTGCTTCAATTCATTTTGGTCGCTCCAAAGAATGTGAAGCATCAGCTTTTTAATCTTGTTCAAAACATATCTAGGAATAGCTTCCATAGACATCCAATAAACAAGCTGACCCTCCAGCACTATTTTGACTAGAATGTATCTACCTCCTATAGAAATCCATCTATTATACCATAAACTGATTTTCTTAGAAATTTTGGCCACAAGCCAATCCCAGTCTCTTGCCTTATGTGGACTTGTCTTAAGATAGTAACCCAAATAATTGAACCCAGTCGACAGATCACTGAAATGTCTATATAGAAACAATAAGGAAAGCAGTTTCATATAAACAAAAAAACATATAAATATAAACCAAAAGACAAGCTTAGAATCATGACATGTTTTTATGATACAAGGAACACCCTGACGATGATAAATCTCATAGAAGCCTAAGGAGATTCAAAAACTTGCAATTTGCGACATTGTTGGAGAATCAATCTATGATCACGGTGGTTCACAAGACTAGGGAAATTATCTCCCCTACTAAAACCACAATCATTTACAACAAAACCAAATAATGCTTACCTTCAAAACATATGAACAATTAAACAACTTGCATGAAGATATCTAGAACATTGCATAAAAATTGAACATCATGCATTTTCCACATTACATGTGAGTTAATAACATCCCAAAATACACGACCTTACTATGCATAACTATATTAGAAATGTTTGAAGTGAGAAGGTTTAAAGTTGAGGTGTGAAGGTTCACACCCACCCACCCAACATCACCCTCCTACACTCACACCTTCCCCAACATAAAAGAAATAAAAATAAAATAAATCAACAATTATTGTATTTCTTCCATCGTTATCTCTATTAAAATCATTATTTTAACCTTATTTCAACCTACATATAATTGTACTTCTAGATTTGGTGGACAACCCACAATATTATATGGATTTTGATAAGATTGATGGTTGCCCTAGTGATTCAACTTTAAAAAAAAGGTTAATTTCATTTACTTTTATTAAAATGACTAAGTATTTTCTTATTAAAATTCACAATATTATATGGATTTTGATAAGATTGATGGTTGCCCTAGTGCTTCAACTTTAAAAAAAAGTTAGTTTCATTTACTTTTATTAAAATGATTAAGTATTTTTTTATTAAAATTAGGTAAAATTATATTGAAGTAAAATTTTAAATTGGTTTATTTTAAATTTGACTTTCAAAACCAAGTTTATGATAGAAATGGTAGATATAAAATACACTTTATGATTAAAATATTTAAATAATTTTTAAATGAGAATTTTATATTTGATAATTAGTTTATAATTTTTAAATGGTAAAATTATAGTTTTTAAAATATTTATGAAAAATATTTTATTTTTTATGATTTTTATTGGTTCAAAAATTTAGATTAGATATTTTTAATTTACACTTAAAAAAGTAGAAAAAATAAAATAATGATTTGATTGTTATTAAATGGTTAGTACTTAATTAAAAGATAATACTCTTCCATATGAATGTCCATTTGTATGCTTCGCATATGAATGTTCATTTGTATGCTTCGTGGGTGATTATGACAACAATTAAGATGTAATATATTCGTGAAGAAGTTTTCACATGTTGATTTCCTACTCTCTCCACCCAAGAACATACCACGTTGCCTTGCGTCGATTTACAATGGATCTAGTGGATTAGTTTTCCACATTCTTTGCATACTCAATGAGCTCAGCTCCCACCCACTAAGAACCAACAACTTGAAGTCGTGGTTTCTAGCATTGAATCTTCACTCAAAGACCTATCTACGATGATGAACAAATAAGGCAAGGTGTTGGAAATGTTAGGTACCCACTTGGGTATCCGTATATTAGATCGAGACATCAATATAACCAATAAAGAGTCACCGACAAATGAAGTGTGGGCCACTCACATGCTCTTCACTGATAACCCTCGCCAACACTTTCGGGACCATAATTCGTGGCATTACTTTCCAAAGGTCAACATGAACAAATTTGATGGTTTCAATTCCTTAGGTTGGGTTATCCAAATGGAACAGTATTTCTCTCTCCATGGCATTAGTGATGACCTACATAAACTAAAAGTGGGGTCTTATATTTGGATTCAAAATGTTGGCAATGGTGGCAATGATATAAGAAAGCTTATGGAAGCTACATTGCTTGGACCTTGTTTATGCAAGTCCTTTATGCTCGTTTTGAACGTGACACCAACTATTTGGGATGAGTGACAAAATTATGCCAAACAAGCACAATTATCGACTATATTGTTGTCTCTAAGCAATTGGAAATCTGCATAGAGGGCCTATATGATTCCTTTTTTAAATGATGCTTCATCAATGGTCTCAAAGAGGCAATTAGAGCACCTATCATGATGCAGTGCTCAAAAAGATGATTGAAAGTTTGTGAAAGAGCTAAAGAAACGTACATGTTTAATGGTAATCTAGATGATATTTATCTTTTTTTTTAAATAAATATATTTAATTAATAAAATAAAGCGGTGTTTTCTTTAAAAGAGAACATTTAATAAGTAAATTATCCATATTAAAATAGTATATATTGAAATCTAATTTATTAATTTTATGATTAGTAATAAACATTGAAAAATATATCATTATTGTATGATAAATATTTATCTTAATAAAAAATAAAATATAACAAATTATATTGATTAAAATATAATTTGAATTTGTAATTATAATTGAATTTGTTTTTACACAATTAAGTAATTCATACAAAATTTATTATATATTTTAAGTATTTATATAAAATGAATTTATTCATTTGATATAGTTTCGGTGGTTGAGAGGAATGATTATTACTTTTTCCATCTAGATTCAATTCCTTATAAGTGACATATTATGCAGTAAATCATATAAATTTTTTTTATATAAAAAATTAACATATGAAAAAAAAATTAGCATATAAATANAATTACATTTCATTGCAAGCATATTAATAATAGAATATGTAGTATAATAAATAAGTAGAAATTTATTATTATAAAATTAATAATAATTTATTTTTTAAATAAAATTTTTTAATTATATAAATATAACTTATATATATTTTTATTTATAAAAATTTTATAAATACATTTACTGAATTAATGGATATATTATAGAAGAAACTAACCGTAGCAAAAGATCATCTAGATTAACTGTCCCCTTCAAAGGAGTCGGTACAAGGGGGGTCTAACCCCATTTTCAAGCTCTCTATCTTTGAAGGTCGAGGGAATCACTTTTAGGGACCGGGAAAAACTTTGAAAGGATTTAAGGCTATCACCTAGAATGAGGATTGGGCCCTGAACTCGAGTTTGGATGTGGCCTTGAACTCGGGTTTACATGGGGTCCCCAGCTTGGATTAATATGGGGACACAAGAAATAAATAGTGTCTACCTACTTCGTTCTTCCAGCAAATGGATATAGATAAGTAGCTTTCGTTTTGTGTTGAAGAAAACAATGTTACCCTTTTGATAGTGAATTTTTTTTTACCGTTTTTACCTTTATTCTAGTTATTATTGAAAAAAATGTGTACCGTTTTCATCTTTATTCCAGTTATTATTGTATCTCTTTCTATTTATTCACAAAGCTATTATTGTACTTCTTTATATTTATTCACAACAATTGTAAAATCCAACTATTATTGCATTAGCTCACATCCCAGCCTCCGTTTTGACGATACTCCGTCAACTCATATTTTCTTTCCTCTGGACTGGCAGTAAGAAGAACAAAAGATTTCACCTCAGCAAATGGGAGGATCTTTCTAAACCAAAGTTGATTATTAACAAAACCAGGACTTTGGAGCAATGTAATCAAAGAAAAGTATCTCCACCATCTTCCGGTCCATATTTGGATCAGATTCGCGAAGGTTCGTCCCATAAAAGGCTCACAGCCTTGGAATAATTTATCTTCCACTCTTCCGATCATTTTAAATTGGCTTTCATGGAATCCTGGAAATGGTCTTTTGATCGAAGTTGGCAGCGATTGCATTCTGGGATTAGGCAGGAAAGCTATCCTTTCACCTCCTCTTCGTGCTCACCTCCAAGATAAGAATCTTCTTTACCTGCACCAATTCTATCGCTTGTCCAAAGGAGGGCCACTTGGCAACTCTTGGTTGAGCGGATCAGAGCTACAGTTGGAAATGGACCTCAAGGTCGAATGGGATGATTTCACACAACTTCTCAAAGAATCCGGTGTGAGATTGCAATCTAAATCAGACTCCCTCATCTGGACGGGGGGAGACTGATCAGGTCAGCTATTTGCAAAAAATGTTTACCAAGCCTCGGCTACCCTTACCTGGAAACCTTTATCTTCCAACTGGAGACAGAGGATTTGGAGGGATATTTGTCCATTAAAACTCAAGCTGTTCTCTTGGCTCCTGCTGGAAAATAAACTTTTGTTTTGGGACAAATTACAAGTGCGCGGCTGGGAGGGCCTGAACCGCTGTTCTCTTTGCAATTTTGACAACGAATCAACTCTGCATGTATTTATCCTTTGCCCTTTCACCCGAGCGATCTGGTCTTTTATCTCATCCGCTCTAAATATCTCCTCGCTTTGGACTGGTAACAGTGTGCAAGCCTACTTTCAAAACTGGTTCCTTAACAACAGCGCGCAGTCTATGCTTCCGATCCACCTGTGCTGGCAAGTCTGGTTGTCCAGAAACGAAACAATTTTCAATGATAAGAAGCCTTCTTTTCTCTATGTTTCTTCCCTCATTCTGGCAGAGGCAAACAAAGTTGACAAGTCTTTACAGGTCAAGCCACCGGATCGGCTTCCTTTTCTCATTCCAATCGATAGGGCGGTGGCCTGGTTTGACGGGGCCTCACAACAAGGGGGCGCGCTTTGTGGAGCTGGGGGGAAAATAGCATTAAACCCCCACACTTGCACTCGCTGGACATTGAACTGCGGTCAAGGATCTAACACAAAGGCAAAGCTTTTAGGAGCTTGGACTTCTCTAGTTCTGGCTAGCCGTCACATCAATGTCTTGTTACTCCTTGGTGACTCTAAGATTACCATTGATTGGCTGAATGGACTTGCCGACTTCCGGGTGGCAGCCCTTAATTGCTGGAAAGATAGGACCAAAGATGCTTCTCAACTTTTCAGAAAGCTCACCTTTCAGCATATTTTCAGAGAGGAAAACAGCGAGGCAGACTCCCTCTCTAAAAAAGCATTGCTCCTCCCACCGAGCCAAATTTGTTTTTCAATTTGGGAGGACGGCAACGAAGGACCTACCTACAAGATCATGCTTTGATTAGGCACCTTCCTATCAGTTAGATTGAGCATAGTTGGTTATTCGCCTTGAATGTCGGGCCATTGTTGGATTGATCCAAGTTTATAGTAGTTTCTCCTTGTTTCGCTGCAGTTCGAGAAATCGACACTTGTAAACTTTTATATCCTTTTGAATATAAAGAGCATTTTTCTCGTGGAAAAAAAACTATTGTTGTATCTCTTTGTATTTATTCACAACATTCAATAAAATCCAGACATTATTGTACCTCTTTGTATTTATTCACAACATCCAATAAAATCTAGCTATTATTATAAGTAATTTGTATTTATTCACAACAATCAATAAAATATCAATTATTATCTCTACTTATAATTAGTTTATGTGGAAAAATAATCCACACAATATGTTACATGGTAAGTCTTTGTATTTATTCACAACACTCAATAAAATATCAATTATTATTATAAGTCTTTGTATTTATTCACAACAATCAATAAAATATCAATTATTATCTCTACTTATAATTAGTTTATGGGGCCCCGGATGGGGTGACACATGGCAATGCCTCGCCACCTGGCTCTGCATTGAGCCATAGCATAAATGTTGATGGTCGCCACCCATCCTCTCCGCATTTACTATGGTAGAAGGCCTTTACAACCGCTATACGGAGGAGGGACTCCTCCCTCGTGCGAAAGCTCTCGCTCATACCGCACTCAGCATGAAAGGGTTTATGGATAGTCCAGTGAATCTGCCATTTGGCAATTCGAATCCTCGAGCGCCTGGACAGAGCTGGTTCGTTCTTGTTTTGGACCTCCCCGTCAATTGGGAGCTCTGGTGCAGCTCTGGTTCCTTACCATCTTGGCTCACCTTCATTTCATTGCATTCTCTCTGCATTGTTATCCACCACTCAACAACAATGACCAGGAAGCGAGGCAGGCCTCACCGTGGCTCGGCCTTGTACACCCACAAAGAGCAAAGGCAAAGGAGGAAGAACCTGGAGCACGCTCTGTCGATGGTGACCTCCATTCTCTGGAAGAGGGCTCGCGCTAACCAATTGGCTCTGCATGCCATTATTGTTGAGACTGGAACAGAGTGTAGCAGTTATACCATGGCAATTGAGCCTGGCAGCAGTCTGGAGGGTGGCACCGCGGACGAGTTTCCAACCTACTATGTGGAAGAAACATCATTCGTGGAGGAATTCGTGACCACCCCAGAACCTCAAGCCATGGCACCGGACTTACAGGATGGAAGCGGTCCAAAAGACGAGACGACAGAAGAATTTCTTGTGTGCATCATTGAGGAGATACCGTGGATGGGTGACTACAGCCCCACCATCCATGCGGAGCAGGTAACGATCGAGTTCGAGGCTCAGGACAAGGATTGCACCGAAGGGAACGTGGACGAGACTTGACCAGGGATGAAGGAGGAAGCGGCTGATGTAGAACTGACTAAGATCGAGGCCATAGCTGGGATGAACGTGGAAGTGGGGAACGAAATCTTCGACGACGCAGGTATTCATGACTTGCATGGTCCTTTCCTCCTTGTAGAGCATCTAGCTCTGGTGTTCGAACTCCAAGGCCACATGGCAGACCAGGATCACAGAGCCCTTATCANACACGTACTCCAATGCTCCAGCAAAGAAGAAATGTCCATTCTGTGCACAACCATTCGCCATCCCAACCAGGTCCACGTGGCAGACAGGTAAGGGCGACAGGTCACCGGGTATCTAGGTTCTCCTTTGCTAGTTTGTTTTATGTTTTATCATGTTGTTGCTACATGTAAACTTGACCTATGGCCATCTGTTCTGGTTTCCTTCGGGTAGGACAGAGGGCATAACAATTTCCCAAACTATGTTGGTTTCCAATAAAACGACAACATTTTTGGTGGCTCAGAACTATATCTCTGTATATTTTGTCAAAGTTTCTATGATAACTTAATATAGCAGGTTCTACCTTGTTTACTTAAAAAGAAAAAAAAAATAGTTTATGGGGAAAAATAACCCACACAATATGTTACAAGGTAAGTCTTTGTATTTATTCACAACACTCAATAAAATATCAATTATTATCTGTACTTATAATTAGTTTATGTGGAAAAATAATCCACACAATATGCTACATGGTATGTGATTAAATTGCCTCTTCATCCAATGCACCTCTTTAGATTTTACAAAAAATTATTGGAATTTTATAAGATTATCTATCAACTCATCTTAGTACTTTGATTTTTGAAAAAAGTTATTAGGATTTTATAAGATTATCTATTAACTCAGATCAGCTCACCTTGATCCTTTAATCTTTGAAAGAGTTCATATCATTTGCTTTTATTATTGTGTTTTTATAAATATAATCT